>JBBPBX010010081.1:0-10512 GCA_038048925.1 Garcialebias charrua | reverse complement strand
ACCGAAGGAGACAGGCTGCGAGGAGGCAAAACACTATGGAGAATTACCGCAGGGTGTGGGAAGCCATAACGCAGTATGAAGACGAAGACAGGAGGCGACGAGTGATAGTAAGCTAAAGCTCTTTATCCAGAAGGATTTATTTGTTTCTTAAATGTTATTATCATAATTAAACTTCATCCCAAGTTGATAGACCAAAATGTAACATATCAGCGTTGTAATACAGCTCTATCTGATCCAAGTCCGACAAACCTTCCAAAATGCAGGATTAAATTTGCTATTAATTAGCAAGTGTACTGATGTACTGTATGTCTATTTGAATTACAGGTTGCACAGGTATTGGGCTTTATATAATTTATTAGATAAGTTTAATCTATCTATCTATCTATCTTATCTATCTATCTATCATCTATCCATCTTCTCTTTATCTATCTATCTATCTATATATAGATATAGATATATATATACACATACCTTTCTAAATTATAATTATATATGTCCTATCAGCTGCTGTTTGCAATTAATATGATAAAAGCAGATAAAGAAAATATTGACATGTCCATCAAGAAAAGTGTAATAGCCTACAGTTGCTGTGTGTGTGTTTCAGATGATTCAGGAGCTAAGCAATCGTACTCGCAGAACACCTACAGTGTGGGAACTCAACAGATCATCAGTGTGGTGGGATATTATTGTTCCTGGTTTCTCCAACACTCAATGGGTGCAAAACTTTAGGATGTCCCAAGGAACTTTCATATACCTGTGCAACAAACGACGCTACAATTACAAGCATAATTCAAGTTCTGACAAATTTGCCTTTTTGTCCTTCCTGAAACACATGTTTTCATAATAAAGAATTTTAGAATGGTCAAATTTTTGTCCAATTATATTTATTTTGAAATGCACAAGGTCATTTACATTTTTAAATACATCACAATGTCCAGTAATGAAAAACACTTTTATAATCTGCTACGCGTTTTGAGTTAATCGGATTTTAATTTACCCTGAAATAACAATGGTTAGTATGCCATAATATTTAACTAAAAATGTTTTGTTATGGTTAATGAAAAGTGAATTGAAAATTGATAATTTAATTAAATGGGACATTATACACTAAATGCTTAATTCATTACATGTATGCTGCTCTTTACCGTACCTCGTGATGCTGCTGCCCCACGACCCGACCTCAGCACAAGAGGAAGTTGGATGGATGGATGAACACAGAGACAGCATGCGTTCACGGTGGTTCAGTTTAAAATCTGCCTGTTTGTTACAGGGTGAATGTTAAAATTGCTGCTAGTTAAATAAAGTGCACCATGGTGTTCTTAATTTCATACAGTTGTCTGACTTGATTAGTGAACCCAAGTATAACATTTGAGTAGATTATGTGTTGCACCTAGTGTTGTAAATAACACTGTGAAATATGTTGAGATAATGGAGTAATGAATGAAACTACTTTTAGGAAAGTTAGAGTCAACTTTATTTTCAAAACTGCAATTTGTACAGGACATACACTGGATTGCAATAGCATTTCTCTCAGTCCCTCGGTGCAACAGTAACCATTTAAACACTAAAACATTTAATAAACATAAGTATAAAATGAAATAATAAAAGTGTAATACTGTCCTGAGTTTTTGCATAGTATTTTTTTAAAGTATGAAAAGTGACACCAACACTAAAACACTAAACATTTAATAAACATAAGCATAAATAAAATAACAAAAGTGTAACACTGTCCTGAGTTTTTGCATAGTAGTATAAAAGTATATCTATAAAATAAAATGAAGGTTATGGCATTGACATTTGTAAAAGAGTGGTAAAGCAGCATATGAAGTTAATGTACACAGTATATGTATGAGGTAGTGTATGAGGTAGTTTACGTTGGTATAGAGGTAAAGTGGCAAATACATAAATGCATTTTAATAGGAAAGACAAAAATAAACCTAAAATACAGGATCAAACTATATAGATCTATTTCTATTTATACTAGTGAGTGTCTATATCTATCTATTTCTGTTTATCACAATAACCGTATCTATCTAATGAGAACTTAAACATTTCTGTGTGTTAATGCACGGGCTATTTAACCCACTCCAAGCAATGCCTGATTGAATGCAGCACCATGTTCCATCTGCTCTCTGCGCTGAAACCTCCTGCTCGCAGTGATGCCTCTTCTCTGCGAGCTGATGCATCCACTTCCACTGCATGACGAGATTGCTCCAGAAGACGAGTCAGGTGTTCCTCTCGTTGTTCACGGCCCAGTTTTTGTTGCTCGGCCAGTACTGTCGTGTGACCTTCATCTTTCCTCTTTCTCTTGCCTATAAATAAAGACATGTCATGTGGTTAAACCAGTATACTTTCTTTCAGTAAATGCTTCTAATAAAGGTGGTGCAAATGAATACAGTTTGTTTTTGATATTAACCACAAATTTGCTGATTAATCAGTTACAATGTTTTTCTAACATAGTAAAAACTTGTAAGTTGTTTGATATTGTTGTGTCAAATGACAGTTTTGACTTTTTAATTGCACCTCATTTGAACTCATTTTTCTTTCAACCTTTATTTTCTGTTAGATCATATAGATCAGACAGAGGGGGAGCTCTAGCCTAAAACTGTGGTGTAGCTGCTGTGATGCTGATTAGTGTCTTAATGCAGGTGTGTGGTTCTTTGTCACAATCAGTGCCATGAATCAGTGCATGAAGGAAGGTAGACACGCACCGGTGAGTAGCAGTTTCAATAAACCTGTCAGTTTTGAGTCTAGAAGCAAACTTATGGTAAACAACACAGTAGTTTGAGGTGATTTTAGGCCCTTTGTGATTTAGAAGGCCCTCTGTGTTTGTTTAGTTCCATTGTAAGTCTCTTGTGAGTTTTGAGTTAAGTTGACCAAATGCTGTTTGAGACTCTTTAAGTTAAATCATCCATTTTAGTTTAGATTACACATTTAGTCTTTCTATATTGTGAATTTCATGAAAGCAATTAGTATTTTGTAAGCTTAGAAATGAATCATGCAAGTCAAATATTACTTTTATTTCTCTAATCCTTAAATTACTTGCATGAAAATCCCAGTGATTTAGGCATCTTTTGTTGGCTTTGTTGGGCTGGATTTATTGGCTAAAAACAATTGTTTGTAATTATTTATTTGATGTAATTAGGTAAGATACAATTAAGATAACAAATGACAAAGTATTACAGTAACATTTATTAGAACATTTAGAAGAATTATCAAGAAATGGTCAAAAATAATATAGTAAATGGTTAAATGCTTTAAAATGGTTACTTCCTTGTTTGTCAGAATATGTGTTTACACAAGTTAAAATATGAATTTTGTATGTATTTATATGGTTTAAGTGATTGAGAACATTGGAAGCTAAGCTGTTGATCTGTTTTTTTTTCCTAAGGTTTTCAACCTATTCATCCTATTCATCTTATTCATACTATTCTTTCTACTGATTCTGCTGCTACTGCTGTAGAACCATCTGTGAGAGAAATTAATAAAGTTGATGAAGTGAGTTGAGCCTACGTCTACCTTCTTCCTGGATCTTTCAAGTCAGATCAGCACTGGTTGGAGAAAAGACTTGACAGTTGAAAACCGAGGAGTTGAAAACCGAGCGAACAGCAAGGAGTAAAGATAAACGGCTTTGCAAATCCAGGTGCTGTGGACGCAAGGACAGAATGGCAGAAGTCAAACAGCTCAAGAAGGAGCGGACTATTGCCAAGAGCCTTTTCACTCGTCAAGCCAACATTGTCATGAGAGATGCAAATATAATGGTTCATGGAGAACTAATAGAGGAATTTAAGAAACTTTCTGAATGTCTCAAAGAACTATTAGAAAGAAATGACAATTATATGTCAGGACTATTATCACTGGCAGACACAACAAAAGATGAGGAACCATATATTGAACAGCAAGAGGAGATTGATAAAACAGCAAGAGAGGCTGAAGAAAAATTTAAACTCATAAGAGAGACTGTTCAAGATAACTTGTGGTCCAGATATGGCCAGCAGGAAGTGATAACAGCTGTCCTGGAGGCTGAAGAAAGTGGACAAATAGCAACCGACTTGCCTGTCTTGAACATAAATGTTGAAGGCTTTGAGGTCCACATGAACCTTTTGGAAAAAAGGGTAAAGCAAGCTATTGAAACCATGCTAGTCTGGGAGCGATGGATCCCTGTAGAAGAGAGAAGAACTTTTGATACAAGAGTAAAAAACTTAAAATCAATGAAAAATAAACTTGAACTGAGAAGGGCAGAATTTGTCACATGTCGGGTCACAGAAGCCACTAGTGGGAGGAGTGGAGTACCATTGCTGACACCCGTTGGTGCAAACCCAATTTTAAGACTAAAACCTACATCTCTTCCCATTTTCATTGGTGATAAACGAGAATATTATAGATGGAAGAAGGAGTGGGAAAGTTTACAAAAGCAAGGGGAGCCAACTGGATCGATGGAGGTGAAGAAAATTCAACTTCTGGACAGTATTGATGGAAAACTAGCAAAAGAGCTAAGACTGTCAACGTACAACTCTGCTGAAGACATATTCAGAGTACTCTCAAACAGGTATGGGAACAAATCTCTAATAGCAATAGAAATCTTAGAAGATTTGGAGAAATTACCACCTGTGAAAGGCCCTCTGGGAAAAGACAATAGAAAGCAAACTTCCAGACTTTGTGAAGAGGGACTGGCTCATGTTCATGATGGATCCTAGTAACAACGTAACAACAGACAACCATTTTGACATGCTCCTAAACTTCCTACAAAAGCAGGAAGGCATACTGGAAAGGCTGGAGCAACTGAACATCGCTGATAAGCCAGATCATTACCCAGTCAAGAGACCAGAGAAGAAGTTTGCCAACACCAAAACCACAAAAAGTGAGCATGAAAATGTATGTGGTGTGTGTGGGGAAGACAGACATTATAATAAACTTTTCTTCTGTAGAAAGTTTAAGGCTCTGACTGTTCCAGAGAAGAAAGCCACTTTAAAGAAATTAGGGTCATGCATGAAATGTCTCTGCTGGCATTCTGATGGAGGAAGTTGTAAAAATGCATACCTCTGCAGGAATAAAGAGTGCAAAAAGGGAGGCTCAGCTGACCACCACTACTTCCTCTGCCCCAAAAACACCAAAGTGGATGATGAGGTCTTACGGAAAAGCAGTCCAAGTAAGACCAAACTGACAGCTGACCAAGAAAATTTCTTGTCTGAATTGTCTCCAGAAATGGCAGAGAGGTGCAGGAAGGCATTCACAAATGGAAATACCCGAGCAGGAAACTCAATCAAAGCTCCATCTAAACTACTTGAAAAGCATGGACTGTCTGAGCTGCCAGTCATTCTGATGTTAATGGAGGTAACAGCTAATGCAGGTCAGAAGATTGGAACACTTATAGACCTGGCATCTGACACAAATTACATCACACATAAGGCCGCTGACCGTCTAGGACTACGCAGTGAGGAAATGACTCTAGTGTTATATGGTGTGGGTGGAATGTCCATGAGAGTGAACACAAAGAGATACCTCCTCAGAGTCCGCATTCAAACACCTACAGGGAAAGTGAGAGCACATGAACTGATTTGTTATGGGCTGGATGAAATTGCCAAAGTCCATAAAGAAATTGAACCAAGAAAACTTCAAACCTTCTTCCCAGAAGTGGAACTTGAAGAACTGAAAAGGCCTAAAGAAGTTGAGTTACTGATCAGTCACCGTGAGGGAAGACTTGCCCCTCAAAGGGTCAGAGTGGTTGGAGACCTTGTCTTGTGGGAAGGCCCTCTGGGAAAAACTGTAGGTGGTGCTCATCCTAGTTTGTTTGAGAATGTTGAAATGGCAGCACACATGTCAAAAACTCACTTCGCTCGGTCAATGCGGACTGCTGCGGTGAAATACAAGGAGTTTCCAGTTCACCCAAGCCCAGAAAAAGTCCCGCTATATACAACTACAGTTACCACAACCTGTGACTTCCTCGAATGGTGGAGATGGGAGAGCATTGGCGCATCCTGTGAGCCTAAATGTGGAGGGTGCCGTTGTGGCAACTGTCAGCCTGGTGGGAAGGAAATGACCCTTGCAGAAGAGAAGGAGCTGGAAATAATAAGAGAAGGACTCACTTATGTCATGGAGGATGTTCATGTCAATTCACCACATTGGGATACAAAGTATCCATGGACAGAGGATCCTGACACACTCCCTAATAATAGAAATGCTGTCCAAGCCACATTCTTAAGAACAGAAAAGCAACTAGAGAAAGAACCTGAATGGAAGAAAGCATATACTGATCAAATTCACGAAATGGTGGACCAGGGTGCAGCTATCAAGCTCACTGAGGAGATGAAAGAAAGATGGGAAGGCCCTGTGTGGTATGTGAGTCACCTGGTTGCCCCAAATCCTCACTCAGTGACAACTCCTGTTCGGTTGGTGTGGAACAGTAGCCAAAAATTCAAAGGACTTAGTATGAATGATATCCTTCTAAAAGGACCCGATGTGCTTAATCCCATCAGGGCTGTCCTGCTACGATTCAGGCAAGGTGTGTTTGCAGCCTTAGGAGACATCAAAAAGATGTATAATTCAGTCTGGCTGGAGGACCGTGAAATGCATCTACACAGGTTTCTCTGGAGAGATCAACCTGTAAACGACATTGAGGAGTTTGCCATCACCAGAGTAAACATTGGTGACAGACCAGCTGGATGCATTGCACAACTAGCAATGAGAGAAACTGCAAATCTACCAAGCTTTACTCACCTGGAAGAAGAACGCAGAGTCCTAGAAGAGGACGCCTATGTGGACGACATCCTCACTTCCCATAACAGCCTTGAAACGCTAAGTTTGATCACGCAAGGAGTGGAAAAAATACTAAAAGCAGGAGGCTTCTACTTAAAACCCTGGGTGTGGTCTGGTCAAAGTGGGAGGCAAACGAGCATGGGAGACATCCAACAAAAAAACCTAAACCCTCAGAGCAAAACCATTATCCTCCCAAATCAAATGAGGGATGAAGATAACAAAGCTCTTGGTATAGGCTATGATACTGAAGAAGACAAACTGTACATGCTAACCTCAATAAATTTCTCTAAGAAGAGAAAGAAAATGCGGATGGGTAAGAATCTTATCAAAGATGAGGTAAGGCCTGCAACACCAAATCCACTGAGCAGGAGGGTGTTATTGAGCCAAGTAGCCAGTCTCTATGACCCAATTGGCCTTGTTGCCCCAGTAAAACAGAAGGGTTCAATCCTTGTAAGAAAGGCATTCCAAGAAACTGCTAGTGAGAGGATGACTCATGAGACCTGGGACAAGCCACTCTCAGCTGGACTCAGAGAGGAAGCCATCAAACTCTTTGAAGAATATGCCAACCTAAGCCAGATTAAATTCCCCAGAAGTCTGACACCAACTGACTGGAAAGGTCAACCTGTTGCAGTCACCTTCTCAGATGGGAGTGACAAGACTTATGGAGCTGTCATGTACCTCAGATGGAACACAGCACATGGAGCAGAGGTCCGCTTTGTGGAAGCAAAGGCCAAACTAACTCCACTTGACCAAAAAGGAGAAGCTGTAAAAGCTGAAATCTGTGGAGCAGTTTTTGCAGCTCGACTCCGGAAGTACTTTGAACGACAGTCAAGAATGCAAGTGGAGCGCTGGTTTCATTTAGTTGACAGCCAAACAGTACTTGGAGCTATTCAGAGAGAGAGCTACGGATATCAAACATTCTACGCTAACCGTATTGGTGAAATCCAGAAGATTGCACCAGTCAAAGATTGGTGGTGGGTTCCTGGTGAGTTAAACATTGCTGACATCATAACAAGAGGAAGCACAGCTGCAGAGCTGGATGAAGGATCTGTTTGGCAAAATGGTCCAGATTTTCTCAAATCACCGGTGGAGGATTGGCCCATAAAGTCACCTGGAGAAGTCGCCGCTCAAGCTAGAGAAAATGTGAATAAACTCCAAAGAAAAGCTTTCACAGCTGCCATCACAAGAAGCCAGACTAAACAAAACAAAACTCGGCAGCCTCCACAAACAGCCCAGCAAGATCAAGTCCAAGATCCAACTATTGCTGGAGGAAATCAGAGAGCTGGCTGGGTCAACAAACTGGTCACTGTAGAAAGATACAGCACCCTACAAAAGCTTGTTGACGTGGTTGCATGGATCTGCCGAGCTGTTAAAACTTGGATGGAGAAGTGGAGGACGAACAAAAACCTACCTGATAAAAGAAAAGATATACCTGAGAAAGTGAACATTCCTGTACTAACTGTAGCTGAGCGTCAAAATGCCCTCATAAGTCTATTCTTGGCAGCTCAGGAAGACAAAACATTCCCAGAGACAACTCTCAACAGACTGGTTGTGTACCGTGACACCAATGGACTATTGGTCTGTGGAGGAAGAGTTCAAATGTTTGTTGAAGACAAATCTGCAGTACCAATCCTGCCCTTTGACTCTTGGTTATCTTCATTACTTGCTAGAGAAGCTCACAATAGAAACCATGAAGGAATTGCTGGAACTCTTCTCAAAATAAGGAAAAAAGCATGGGTGGTGAAGGGGCGAAGATTGGCGAAAAAAGTCGTTGACAATTGTATAATCTGCAAAAAAATAAAGGCAAAGGAATGTCAGCAAATTATGAGTGATTTACCCACAGAAAGAGTGAATCCTGCTAAGCCTTTTGAATACACCACTGTAGACCTGTTTGGACCGTACATGGTAAAAGACGAGGTAAAGAAGAGAGTCAAACTCAAGGTATGGGGCATTGTATTCTGCTGCATGGCATCAAGAGCATTGCATACTGATGTTATAAGTGACCAGTCATCTCAAGGGTTCCTGCAAGCCTATCAAAGGTTTACTGCACTCAGGGGTCATCCCAGGAAGCTCTGGTCAGATCCTGGTACAAATTTTGTTGGTGCCAAACCTGCACTTCAAGACCTGTATAATTACATTGACAATTTAAACAAAACTGAGTTGGAAAACAAAGCAGCCAAAAGTGGAACTGAATGGTCCTGGAAAATCCATCCTGCAGACTCGCCACACAGAAATGGGTCAGCTGAAGCAGCTGTAAAGTTGGTAAAAAGAGCTCTCAAGAACCTGGCTGGTGATGGAATCTTCACTTGGAGTGAATTCCAAACATTTCTCTTCATGGCAGCAAATATTGTAAATGAAAGGCCAGTAGATGCACAGGTACAAAGCAGAGAAGGTTGTGTTGGCTACGTCAGTCCAAACTGTCTCCTCCTTGGACGAGCTGGCCCAAAAGGTGATCCAACTAACTTCAGTTTTGAGGGTTATCCTTATAAGAGACTCCAGAGCATCCAATCAGAGGTAAACAGATTTTGGAAAAAGTGGTGTGAACTAGCAGGCCCAAATTTATTTGTACGGAATAAGTGGCACACCAAACAGCGAAATGTTGCTGTGGGAGACATAGTTTGGGTTGCTGACCAAAATGCACTAAGAAGCCAGTATAAACTTGGCAGAGTGGTGAATGTTACCTCAGACAAAAAAGGAATCGTCAGAGATGCAAACATAAGAGTGTACCCAAGCTACCAAGTCTCCAGCACCAACTCTGCAAAAGGACAAAGAAGACTGAAGTTCCCTGCCACCATCTTACACAGGGATGTGAGACGCCTCATTGTCCTCCTTCCCATAGAAGAACAACAACAAAAAGACTCTGGGAAAGTTGTGTGACCTCCTTGGGTTTTCACCAGGAGCTCAAGTGGGAGGTGTTGTGTCAAATGACAGTTTTGACTTTTTAATTGCACCTCATTTGAACTCATTTTTCTTTCAACCTTTATTTTCTGTTAGATCATATAGATCAGACAGAGGGGGAGCTCTAGCCTAAAACTGTGGTGTAGCTGCTGTGATGCTGATTAGTGTCTTAATGCAGGTGTGTGGTTCTTTGTCACAATCAGTGCCATGAATCAGTGCATGAAGGAAGGTAGACACGCACCGGTGAGTAGCAGTTTCAATAAACCTGTCAGTTTTGAGTCTAGAAGCAAACTTATGGTAAACAACACAGTAGTTTGAGGTGATTTTAGGCCCTTTGTGATTTAGAAGGCCCTCTGTGTTTGTTTAGTTCCATTGTAAGTCTCTTGTGAGTTTTGAGTTAAGTTGACCAAATGCTGTTTGAGACTCTTTAAGTTAAATCATCCATTTTAGTTTAGATTACACATTTAGTCTTTCTATATTGTGAATTTCATGAAAGCAATTAGTATTTTGTAAGCTTAGAAATGAATCATGCAAGTCAAATATTACTTTTATTTCTCTAATCCTTAAATTACTTGCATGAAAATCCCAGTGATTTAGGCATCTTTTGTTGGCTTTGTTGGGCTGGATTTATTGGCTAAAAACAATTGTTTGTAATTATTTATTTGATGTAATTAGGTAAGATACAATTAAGATAACAAATGACAATAAAGTATTACAGTAACATTTATTAGAACATTTAGAAGAATTATCAAGAAATGGTCAAAAATAATATAGTAAATGGTTAAATGCTTTAAAATGGTTACTTCCTTGTTTGTCAGAATATGTGTTTACACAAGTTAAAATATGAATTTTGTATGT
>JBBPBX010010080.1:20804-37283 GCA_038048925.1 Garcialebias charrua | reverse complement strand
GGGGGGGCTGCTGAGGACGGCCAGATGCAAGAGTCGTGAAATGATGACATATTCAGCTGGGCTCCTCTGAAAAGTGGAATTCCTCAGCAGAAGGATTGGGAGGGTGAGAGCATCAAGTTTATAAAACTTCTACAGGCGTGTTGAGATAAGACGGCCTATCAAGGCCAGTCAAGGAGCCAAAGGTCAGATAAACACAATTGTTTTGGGAATAGGTAGAACTTTAATGACATCTACCTTCAGTCTGTGTCGGTCCACTCACTTCAGAAATTAAAATGACCAAACCAATGGAACGTGCCTGAGAAAATCCTAGAGATCTAATCCATCCAGCCAAAAGTCTGGGTCCTCGAGACATGAACCAAACCATCATGTAAGACAGGCAGCCTGACCAGGTCCAGATTTGTTGCAGACGTCTTCCTTTTGTGTTGATAGACCACGAACCAGCCAAATCCAAAAAGCAGGAACCAGTTATCATAAATCCAATTAAATATGTGTCCTTAAGATCCACAGATGACAGCAGAGATAGACACATCATCAAGTCTTCCAGGTCGATGAGATATCCAGATGTGTGCATGTCAACAGGACAAATCGACTCACCTACAGCCTTGTTGAAGAAATGTTATCAGTTGTGTTGAGGGACGAACTGACCAAATTGAAGTCAATAGTTATGATTCAGAAGGTTTTGTAGAAGAGAGGCTCTCAGACAGTTTCACAGACAAGACAAAGCAAAAGCAAAGTGAAGACCGAGAGGAGACGTCCGCCCTTGAGAAGAGCAAGTGTTGAATAACAAACACAAACGGAGCACTAACCACTCATTGTATTTGCTGGAATTTTTCACTTGTGTGGGGGATCAGCTTCACTCAGCTCATGTATGTTGTCCAGAGAAACGGCTGGTGAAGGACTTTCTGAGCCTCACTGACTCTTTTAACCTGGTTCAGTGGGCGGCTAGCCTGGTTGATACCAGACCCATGTTCTTCACTTCGCTTTGTACTAGGGTCTGGCATCTCTCCCATAGACAGCGATTTCTCCGTTAGATTTTTGAATGGACCAATCAGAGAACAGAAGGCGGAGTTTTGTTAGTTAGCCTGGCGAGGTCCAGGCTATTCAGATAAAAAGCTCAGAAACCACTCGGTGGATATTTTTTCTGCTACCAGTGTGTAATTATATGTCTCTAATTTACTGACTGTTGGCCTAGATGAAACATTTGAGATAAAATTCGATTTTTTATCATTTATTTTCGTAGCGCACCCGAGGCTGTTTGGAAAATGTCAAACCGAAACTATTTAAATCCAGCAGATTTGACCATTTCGTGAATTGATTTAGGAACTGTTAAGCTCAGGAACACTTCTGATATAACGTCAGCGGTGAAATATATTTTTTATCAGCAGAGAAATAATAGTTTACCTTGTTTTATTGAAAATTCCTTCGTGGCGGCAGCCATTTTGAATGACGACGTCAGTCGACGTCGTTCAAAACTCCGCCTTCTGCTCTCTGATTGCTCAGGAACACTTCTGATATAACGTTAGCTAAGAAATACATTTTTTATCAGCAGAGAAATAATAGTTTTTTACCTTGTTTTATTGAAAATTCCTTCGTGGCGGCAGCCATTTTGAATGACGACGTCAGTCGACGTCGTTCAAAACTCCGCCTTCTGTTCTCTGATTGGTCCGGTCAAAACCTACCGGAGATATCCTTGTCTATGGGACAAGTCCCAGACCCAGCAGTGAAGGGAAATGAGAATTGAGCGGAGCTGCGTAGGAATGGCGAGGGCCAGGCTAGTGGGCGGCTGGTCCCACACATGAACATGGACACACGTTGGACCTGGTTCAGTGGGCGGCTGGTCCCACACATGAACATGGACACACGTTGGACCTGGTTCAGTGGGCGGCTGGTCCCACGCATGAACATAGACACACGTTGGACCTGGTTCAGTGGGCGGCTGGTCCCACGCATGAACATAGACACACGTTGGACCTGGTTCAGTGGGCGGCTGGTCCCACGCATGAACATAGACACACGTTGGACCTGGTTCAGTGGGCGGCTGGTCCCACACATGAACATGGACACACGTTGGACCTGGTTCAGTGGGCGGCTGGTCCCACACATGAACATGGACACACGTTGGACCTGGTTCAGTGGGCGGCTGGTCCCACGCATGAACATAGACACACGTTGGACCTGGTTCAGTGGGCGGCTGGTCCCACACATGAACATGGACACACGTTGGACCTGGTTCAGTGGGCGGCTGGTCCCACACATGAACATGGACACACGTTGGACCTGGTTCAGTGGGCGGCTGGTCCCACGCATGAACATAGACACACGTTGGACCTGGTTCAGTGGGCGGCTGGTCCCACGCATGAACATAGACACACGTTGGACCTGGTTCAGTGGGCGGCTGGTCCCACGCATGAACATGGACACACGTTGGACCTGGTTCAGTGGGCGGCTGGTCCCACGCATGAACATAGACACACGTTGGACCTGGTTCAGTGGGCGGCTGGTCCCACCATGAACATGGACACACGTTGGACCTGGTTCAGTGGGCGGCTGGTCCCACACATGAACATGGACACACGTTGGACCTGGTTCAGTGGGCGGCTGGTCCCACGCATGAACATAGACACACGTTGGACCTGGTTCAGTGGGCGGCTGGTCCCACACATGAACATGGACACACGTTGGACCTGGTTCAGTGGGCGGCTGGTCCCACGCATGAACATAGACACACGTTGGACCTGGTTCAGTGGGCGGCTGGTCCCACACATGAACATGGACACACGTTGGACCTGGTTCAGTGGGCGGCTGGTCCCACACATGAACATGGACACACGTTGGACCTGGTTCAGTGGGCGGCTGGTCCCACGCATGAACATAGACACACGTTGGACCTGGTTCAGTGGGCGGCTGGTCCCACGCATGAACATAGACACACGTTGGACCTGGTTCAGTGGGCGGCTGGTCCCACACATGAACATGGACACACGTTGGACCTGGTTCAGTGGGCGGCTGGTCCCACACATGAACATGGACACACGTTGGACCTGGTTCAGTGGGCGGCTGGTCCCACACATGAACATGGACACACGTTGGACCTGGTTCAGTGGGCGGCTGGTCCCACACATGAACATGGACACACGTTGGACCTGGTTCAGTGGGCGGCTGGTCCCACACATGAACATGGACACACGTTGGACCTGGTTCAATGGGCGGCTGGTCCCACACATGAACATGGACACACGTTGGACCTGGTTCAGTGGGCGGCTGGTCCCACACATGAACATGGACACACGTTGGACCTGGTTCAGTGGGCGGCTGGTCCCACACATGAACATGGACACACGTTGGACCTGGTTCAGTGGGCGGCTGGTCCCACACATGAACATGGACACACGTTGGACCTGGTTCAGTGGGCGGCTGGTCCCACGCATGAACATGGACACACGTTGGACCTGGTTCAGTGGGCGGCTGGTCCCACGCATGAACATGGACACACGTTGGACCTGGTTCAGTGGGCGGCTGGTCCCACACATGAACATGGACACACGTTGGACCTGGTTCAGTGGGCGGCTGGTCCCACGCATGAACATGGACACACGTTGGACCTGGTTCAGTGGGCGGCTGGTCCCACGCATGAACATAGACACACGTTGGACCTGGTTCAGTGGGCGGCTGGTCCCACACATGAACATGGACACACGTTGGACCTGGTTCAGTGGGCGGCTGGTCCCACACATGAACATGGACACACGTTGGACCTGGTTCAGTGGGCGGCTGGTCCCACGCATGAACATAGACACACGTTGGACCTGGTTCAGTGGGCGGCTGGTCCCACACATGAACATGGACACACGTTGGACCTGGTTCAGTGGGCGGCTGGTCCCACACATGAACATGGACACACGTTGGACCTGGTTCAGTGGGCGGCTGGTCCCACACATGAACATGGACACACGTTGGACCTGGTTCAGTGGGCGGCTGGTCCCACACATGAACATGGACACACGTTGGACCTGGTTCAGTGGGCGGCTGGTCCCACACATGAACATGGACACACATTGGACCTGGTTCAGTGGGCGGCTGGTCCCACACATGAACATGGACACACATTGGACCTGGTTCAGTGGGCGGCTGGTCCCACACATGAACATGGACACACGTTGGACCTGGTTCAGTGGGCGGCTGGTCCCACACATGAACATGGACACACGTTGGACCTGGTTCAGTGGGCGGCTGGTCCCACGCATGAACATGGACACACGTTGGACCTGGTTCAGTGGGCGGCTGGTCCCACGCATGAACATGGACACACGTTGGACCTGGTTCAGTGGGCGGCTGGTCCCACGCATGAACATAGACACACGTTGGACCTGGTTCAGTGGGCGGCTGGTCCCACGCATGAACATAGACACACGTTGGACCTGGTTCAGTGGGCGGCTGGTCCCACACATGAACATGGACACACGTTGGACCTGGTTCAGTGGGCGGCTGGTCCCACACATGAACATGGACACACGTTGGACCTGGTTCAGTGGGCGGCTGGTCCCACGCATGAACATGGACACACGTTGGACCTGGTTCAGTGGGCGGCTGGTCCCACGCATGAACATGGACACACGTTGGACCTGGTTCAGTGGGCGGCTGGTCCCACGCATGAACATAGACACACGTTGGACCTGGTTCAGTGGGCGGCTGGTCCCACGCATGAACATGGACACACGTTGGACCTGGTTCAGTGGGCGGCTGGTCCCACGCATGAACATGGACACACGTTGGACCTGGTTCAGTGGGCGGCTGGTCCCACGCATGAACATGGACACACGTTGGACCTGGTTCAGTGGGCGGCTGGTCCCACGCATGAACATAGACACACGTTGGACCTGGTTCAGTGGGCGGCTGGTCCCACGCATGAACATGGACACACGTTGGACCTGGTTCAGTGGGCGGCTGGTCCCACACATGAACATGGACACACGTTGGACCTGGTTCAGTGGGCGGCTGGTCCCACACATGAACATGGACACACGTTGGACCTGGTTCAGTGGGCGGCTGGTCCCACACATGAACATGGACACACGTTGGACCTGGTTCAGTGGGCGGCTGGTCCCACACATGAACATGGACACACGTTGGACCTGGTTCAGTGGGCGGCTGGTCCCACACATGAACATGGACACACGTTGGACCTGGTTCAGTGGGCGGCTGGTCCCACACATGAACATGGACACACGTTGGACCTGGTTCAGTGGGCGGCTGGTCCCACACATGAACATGGACACACGTTGGACCTGGTTCAGTGGGCGGCTGGTCCCACACATGAACATGGACACACGTTGGACCTGGTTCAGTGGGCGGCTGGTCCCACACATGAACATGGACACACGTTGGACCTGGTTCAGTGGGCGGCTGGTCCCACACATGAACATGGACACACGTTGGACCTGGTTCAGTGGGCGGCTGGTCCCACACATGAACATGGACACACGTTGGACCTGGTTCAGTGGGCGGCTGGTCCCACACATGAACATGGACACACGTTGGACCTGGTTCAGTGGGCGGCTGGTCCCACACATGAACATGGACACACGTTGGACCTGGTTCAGTGGGCGGCTGGTCCCACACATGAACATGGACACACGTTGGACCTGGTTCAGTGGGCGGCTGGTCCCACACATGAACATGGACACACATTGGACCTGGTTCAGTGGGCGGCTGGTCCCACACATGAACATGGACACACGTTGGACCTGGTTCAGTGGGCGGCTGGTCCCACACATGAACATGGACACACGTTGGACCTGGTTCAGTGGGCGGCTGGTCCCACGCATGAACATGGACACACGTTGGACCTGGTTCAGTGGGCGGCTGGTCCCACACATGAACATGGACACACGTTGGACCTGGTTCAGTGGGCGGCTGGTCCCACGCATGAACATAGACACACGTTGGACCTGGTTCAGTGGGCGGCTGGTCCCACGCATGAACATAGACACACGTTGGACCTGGTTCAGTGGGCGGCTGGTCCCACACATGAACATGGACACACGTTGGACCTGGTTCAGTGGGCGGCTGGTCCCACGCATGAACATAGACACACGTTGGACCTGGTTCAGTGGGCGGCTGGTCCCACGCATGAACATAGACACACGTTGGACCTGGTTCAGTGGGCGGCTGGTCCCACGCATGAACATAGACACACGTTGGACCTGGTTCAGTGGGCGGCTGGTCCCACGCATGAACATGGACACACGTTGGACCTGGTTCAGTGGGCGGCTGGTCCCACGCATGAACATAGACACACGTTGGACCTGGTTCAGTGGGCGGCTGGTCCCACGCATGAACATGGACACACGTTGGACCTGGTTCAGTGGGCGGCTGGTCCCACGCATGAACATGGACACACGTTGGACCTGGTTCAGTGGGCGGCTGGTCCCACGCATGAACATAGACACACGTTGGACCTGGTTCAGTGGGCGGCTGGTCCCACACATGAACATGGACACACGTTGGACCTGGTTCAGTGGGCGGCTGGTCCCACGCATGAACATGGACACACGTTGGACCTGGTTCAGTGGGCGGCTGGTCCCACGCATGAACATGGACACACGTTGGACCTGGTTCAGTGGGCGGCTGGTCCCACGCATGAACATGGACACACGTTGGACCTGGTTCAGTGGGCGGCTGGTCCCACGCATGAACATGGACACACGTTGGACCTGGTTCAGTGGGCGGCTGGTCCCACGCATGAACATGGACACACGTTGGACCTGGTTCAGTGGGCGGCTGGTCCCACGCATGAACATGGACACACGTTGGACCTGGTTCAGTGGGCGGCTGGTCCCACGCATGAACATGGACACACATTGGACCTGGTTCAGTGGGCGGCTGGTCCCACGCATGAACATGGACACACGTTGGACCTGGTTCTCTCTCACGGCTTGTCTGTGAGACCTGGAACTTTACGATAGTGTTATTTCTGACCAACAGCCTGTTTTATTTGACGTTGGTTGGTCCTGTGCTCCAGTTAAATCCTGCGCTCCTGTCCAGCAACATAGTTTTTAACCCTTCCACTGCTGGTCAGTTCTCTGCTGCCTTTGAACAACTCTGTGCTCCCTCTAACTCTGCTGCTGACACCGAACATGAATTCCTGGTTTGACTCCTGTCAAACCATTCTGGACTCTGTGGCTCCATCTAAACTGGTGCGGCCTAAAACCAGATCTGAACCCTGGTTCAATGAAAAACTCTTGCAGCCAGACAGGATTGCTGCAGAACTGAACGGAGATGAAAAATGATCAACTGGAGGTTTCATTTCACATTTTAAAGGACTGTCAACGTCAGTACCAGAACATTGTTAAAGAGGCCAAAAAACAATACTTGTCAGACATTATCACGTCCAATCACAACAACCTGCGTGTCCTTTTTGAAACTATTGACTCTGTCCTGAAGGCCCCACAACCTGTCTGCCATGAAGCCTCAACTGAACTCTGTAATGACTTCCTGCAGTTTTTTATAAATAAGGTTGTTACCACAAGGGCCCTTATTTCAGCCCCTGCTTTTGACCCCTCCTGCTTGGCCCCCTGCCTGGCTGTGTTCGATAGATTTGAACAAGTGACTCTGACCCTTTTAGAGGATGTGGTCGGCCATATTAAGCCATCAGGTTCCCCTCATGACCTTGTCCCCCCTCGTCTTTTAAAAGAGGTGTTTTTCCAGCATCAAGTATGTGATCCTTGCTGTTATCAACAGCAGTCTGTCCTCAGGTGTTGTCCCAACAAGTTTTAAACATGCGGTGGTGCAACCCTGCTTAAAAAGCCTAGACCAAACTGTCTTGGATAATTTTAGGCCCATCTCCACGCTGTCTTTTCCATCCATCCGTTATCTTTTACTCGCTGCTTCCATTTTTTGGGTCACAGGGGTCGCTGGTGCCCATGTCCAGCAATCACAGTGCAAGGGGCGGGGGACACCCTGGACAAGTCTCCAGTCCATCACAGGGACACATAGAGACAAACGAGGCAAACAACCATTCACTCTCTCACTCACACCCAGGGTCAATTTAGAGTTACCTGTCAGTCTAACATGCATGTTTTTGGTCTGTGGGAGGAAACTGGAGCACCCGGAGAAAACCCACGTAGCACGGAGAGAACATATAAACTCCACCCAGAAAGGCCCCCGGACCGGGATTGGAACCGGGGACCTGCTCGCTGAGAGACATCAGCTAGTTGCGCCACCGTGCTGCCCCAAGTTGCCTTTTATAAAATAAAAAAAATTAAAAGAAAGAATTGTGTATTCACAGGTAAAAAGAGTCAGAGATTCTTTATTGTCATTCGCACCGCATATGGTACATGTGGTACATGTGGTGGAACGAGATTATGTACACAGGGTCCCAGTTACATCCAACAATAAAATGTAAAAGAAAAACAGTAATAACATCTAAGATATGAACTAAGAAAAACATCAACAAAAAAATACACTAAGCACTAATATCATAGAAAAACATTACTCCAAACAGCAGCACGAACATGAGTCTGTATGAGCAGATGAACACAAATGAACACAGCAACATGAAACAGATCAGCAGCAACATGAAACAGATCAGCAGCAACATGAAACAGATCAGCAGCAACATGAAACAGATCAGCAGCAACATGAAACAGATCAGCAGCAACATGAAACAGATCAGCAGCAACATGAAACAGATCAGCAGCAACATGAAACAGATCAGCAGCAACATGAAACAGATCAGCAGCAACATGAAACAGATCAGCAGCAACATGAAACAGATCAGCAGCAACATGAAACAGATCAGCAGCAACATGAAACAGATCAGCAGCAACATGAAACAGATCAGCAGCAACATGAAACAGATCAGCAGCAACATGAAACAGATCAGCAGCAACATGAAACAGATCAGCAGCAACATGAAACAGATCAGCAGCAACATGAAACAGATCAGCAGCAACATGAAACAGATCAGCAGCAACATGAAACAGATCAGCAGCAACATGAAACAGATCAGCAGCAACATGAAACAGATCAGCAGCAACATGAAACAGATCAGCAGCAACATGAAACAGATCAGCAGCAACATGAAACAGATCAGCAGCAACATGAAACAGATCAGCAGCAACATGAAACAGATCAGCAGCAACATGAAACAGATCAGCAGCAACATGAAACAGATCAGCAGCAACATGAAACAGATCAGCAGCAACATGAAACAGATCAGCAGCAACATGAAACAGATCAGCAGCAACATGAAACAGATCAGCAGCAACATGAAACAGATCAGCAGCAACATGAAACAGATCAGCAGCAACATGAAACAGATCAGCAGCAACATGAAACAGATCAGCAGCAACATGAAACAGATCAGCAGCAACATGAAACAGATCAGCAGCAACATGAAACAGATCAGCAGCAACATGAAACAGATCAGCAGCAACATGAAACAGATCAGCAGCAACATGAAACAGATCAGCAGCAACATGAAACAGATCAGCAGCAACATGAAACAGATCAGCAGCAACATGAAACAGATCAGCAGCAACATGAAACAGATCAGCAGCAACATGAAACAGATCAGCAGCAACATGAAACAGATCAGCAGCAACATGAAACAGATCAGCAGCAACATGAAACAGATCAGCAGCAACATGAAACAGATCAGCAGCAACATGAAACAGATCAGCAGCAACATGAAACAGATCAGCAGCAACATGAAACAGACCAGCAGCAACATGAAACAGATCAGCAGCAACATGAAACAGAACTGAAAGTTACGCACCATAACTCATGTTCCCTGAAGGAAGGGAACGAGGTGCAACATACTTGCTATGGGAATTGCGCCCCCGCACGATTACCTGAAGGAATACATTCACGCCTTTTATGGCAGGCGGCGTCACCCCGTGCCAGAGGTACCGCCTTTTAGGTACTTAAGCGACTGACGCCCCTCCAACTGTCTCCAAATTTGCACTTCACCGAGCTTTCAGCTTTGAAAAGGGCCAGCTATGTTGCACCTCGTTCCTTTCCTTCAGGGAACATGAGTTATGGTGCATAACTTTCAGTTCCCTTTCAGTTCGGTCTCTCGGTGCAACATACTTGCTATGGGAACGTAAATGGTAAATGGTAAATGGAGCTTATTTATATAGCGCTTTCTAGCCCCGTGAGGAGCCCCAAAGCGCTTTACAATACCAGCCATCCACCCATTCATTCAGACATTCATACACCGGTAGTGGTAGCCTGCCTTGCAAGGCGCCATCCAGACCTACTGGGAGCAACTCGGGGTTAAGTGTCTTGCCCAGGGACACAATGACACATGGTGGGCGGACGTGGGATTCGAACCTCCAACCTTCCGATCAGGGGTCGAATGCCATTACCACTACACCACGTACACTACGTGACAACGTAATTCATTCACACCCTTGAAATGCTCAGTGAAATGCCTGTTAATGTGAACGTCTGCCATTGACCAGAAGGCATCTCAAGGTTACTTTCTGTTGTGTATTAGAAAGAACAGCCTGAGTGACGTCACACGCAGTAACATCCAAACTGTAGTACTTTGCAAAAGTGTTTAATGAGCTCCAGTTCACGGCAGCACAAATGTCTGCAACTGGTACGCCCTTGAACAATGACCAGGAAGTGGCTAAGCCCTTGGTTGAGTGAGCATGCACTCCAGGGGGCACTTGTTGACCTTTGCTACCGTATGCCCTTTTAATGGCCTTTGTCACCCAATGTTAGAGGCGCTGTCTTGATAGGGCCTTTCCTGTAGCAGGTGCGGCAAAGCAGACAAACAGTTGATTTGTTTCCCTCCATTTGGCTGTTCTCTGTATGCAAGTGCATAAAGCTCTCACAGGGCAGAGAACCTTTAGTCTCTCCTGTTCCTGAGTAAGAACAATGGCAGGTGATAAGGAGGAGAGGTCAAAGTCTAGACTCCTATGGTTGAAGGTCAAGACCTTGGGAGTATAAGCGGGATTAGGCCTCAGGGTGACCTTTGACCCGTCAGGGGCGAATATGGTACATAATAGATGTACAGATAGAGTGTGGAGGTCACCCACGCGTTTCGCCGAGCACAGAGCCAGGAGAAGAGCAGTTTTATAAGATTGAGCGATCAGAGGCTCAAATGGCGGGTCGCAAAGAGCTCCCAAGACCAGGCCAAGATCCCAACCAGGGGTCAAGGTCCTGCTAGGTGGCTTGGTTCGAAGCACACCTTTCATATATCTCATTATGATTGGATGATCTCCAGGAGTCATGTGTCCCCAGCCCTCGTGACAAGCGGAGATAGCTACAAGGAACACTTTAATCGTTGAATAAGAACGACCCTTTTCCAGTAAATCCTGAAGGAAGGAAAAGAGCTGAGCCAGGTCGCAAACATAAGAAATGATATTTCTTTCTGAGCACCAGGCTTCGAAGATGCGCCACTTTTGTGCGTATAGAGACTGTGTTGACCCGGCATGGGCATTCTGTATGGTTTTCACCACATTCTCTGGTAGGCCTGAAGCCATCAGCCTGTCCTTTTCAGCTAACAGGCTGGAATTAATTCCAGTTCCTGGCCTAAACGGCTGGACTGCGACTTCCTGTGTGAGCCTTTGAGGGTCAACCAGGTTGGGGAGTGGGCTTCCACGTTGATGTGTTAACAGACTGCCCTGATCGAGTCTCCTCGAAGACAGATGGAGTCTATTAATTTTATTAGATTGAGTCGGAACAGGAAAGCTATTATTTCCCTCCAAAACAGGATTTATTGGATTGAGGGGTTGCTGTTTTTGTAAACGAGCAGATCTCCTAATTCCAATTGTTGTCTCACCCAGTGGGATACTGTCGTGTGGGAGCAAGTTTGATGCAGCTTTGTGAGGAAAGTCACGTGCTGCTCTTTTACCGCTCGAGCGTTGCATGTCCTTCTTGAATAATAAAGGGACCGCTGCAACGTGTGAACGTGGAGATGGTCCTTTGTTACCGGCAGACTTAAAGGTGCTATGTGTAACTTTCTGTAGAGTGCAGAACTTAGAAAAATTTTCAACAGGCAAAGCATTCTGATCCCTCCTCCTCAGAGCCATATATGGCTCTGCTTCCCCTGGCCCTGCTGAAATTCAAATTCAAGCTTTGTTTTTATTGGCTGATTAAAATTCAAGCTCTGTTTTTATTGGTTGGTTACAAACTCTGTTTTTATTGGCTGGAAAATGGCGGGTCACTTTTTCTTTTTAGAAATGCTTATTTACCACCTGGAGAGGCAAGGGGACAATATTTTTTTTTTTCAGAGATTACCTGGCTAACATCAGTCTGTCAGGAGATGTGGCAGAGTGAAGAAATATGTTTATAAAAAATGTTACATGCTGAACCTTTAAGATCATTTGTAGATAAGGAGCCCAGTTTCCTTTCAAAATCAGGAGGAAAATTCTGGTTCAACTCCGATCCGCTTACACACACAGTAACGTGATCACAACCACTGTCTTGAGAGTGTGAAATTTGTGTCTGCCTTGGGGCATCCGACGTGCTTTCCTGTGGTGCAAACCTGTCACGTGTTCATCTGGTTAGTGTATTAGCCGGTCCCTTGCTCACCATGGAGCGGGGGCTGGAACACGTGCCCTCTCCCATCTGTCTTTGCAAAAGGTGGAGGGTTTATTCGCAGACAGGTCCTGAGGCACCTTGCTGGGGCTTATTGAAAAGACTGACACCCCATGAGCCGTGAGGGAGGGGGATGTTGCCCCCCCCTTATGACGGCTGACAGGCCAGGGAGGCCCATACTGTTGACATTATTTGAGTTGGTGTGTTTTTTTTTTATCGTCAATAAAACAGGGATGTGCTGTTTTATGAGTTTTATTCGTGCTTATGTGCAACGACATACATGATTTAATGTCACTCACAGCAGGGAGAGCATGGTTTGTGCATGCAACAGAATTATCAGCCATTTGTACTTTGCTACAAATAAAGTCTGAACAAGGTACGAACATTCCCGTTACCGCATGGGCGGGAGGTCGTATAAAATGTAAACGTGAGCCTGGATCATCAGGCACGTTTTTGACGAGTGTCCCGGCTCGCCGAGGAGGCCCTATGCCTGCTCGCTTGGCGTGGGACAAACCTATTTTTGTTCCATGCATGCTCGGAGCGAGGTTGGCTCGGTGGGGGTCTCTGCCGAGGTTCCTCCTCGTATACTGTCCGCTTCTGCGGTGGCGCACGCGTCGTCAAGTGGTGCCGCGGCTGTGCAGGTCTGCCTCCAGCAGGCTCTCTGTGGGGGGCGAAACTCAGACGAGGAATGCCCACCCTGAGAGCTTCAGCCTGCCTACGCCTTTGGTCCAGCTTGGTCTGGATTCGCTCCAAAGTCTGACCAAAAAGTCTCTCCGCTTCTATCGAGTGGTGGAGAAAAGGCACCTTTTGTCCCTCCGGTAAATCCGTCAGCATCATCCACAGGTGGCGGATTGCGATGACCACTTCCGCCATACCTCTGCCCTGAGTGACAGCAGCTGTCCCCATCATACAGAGAACAAAATCTGTTGCTCTGCGGGCTTCATCCAGTAAGTCGGCAGCAGCTTGCTTGTCCGAGGTTACCTGCAGTTGTTATGAGTTTTTCCGCGAGGTAAGCCTGCATCATCGCGGACGCGTTCATCGCGCGCGCCGCGAGTCCTTGAGCTCTGTAGCACTTCTCGAGAAGCGACGCTAAGGCTCTGCAAGCTTTGCTGGGGAGAGTCGGTTTTGTTCCTGATGACTTGGGAGCTAGGTGGGACGTCAGTGTATCCTCAATCTGAGGCGCGTTGGCTATGCCCACCTGATCCATGCCTTCCACGTCGAGGAATTGTGAGAGAGGAAGGAGCATGGGCGCTTGTGGCTGAGGCCAGGTGCGGGTCAGTTCCGTGAGGAAGTCTTAGAACACGGGCATCCTTTGTCTCGTTGCTGCCTGCTGTTTTGAATAAAAATAGTTCCCCGCCAGCCTCGTGACCTGTTGGCGAGGCGGAGGCTCCGGCCATGGAATGTTGAGCCTGTCTGCTGTTCTGTGACACAGGTCGAACAGGGCGGGATGGAGAAGTCCGTTTCGGGGAGCACAGGTACCAGGGTACTGGAGAGGTCCTCTCCCGGATCCTCGATATCAAGTTCAGGTTCCTCTGCCGAAAATTCACCCGAGGCTGAGATGGAAATCTCGTCTTCATTCATCATGCCTCTGGTGTCGAACTCGACCGTTAGGTCCCCCATGGGAGCAAGCGGGTCAGGGCTGTCGCCCCATTCGACGCGGGTGCTGTCGTGTAGAGCCATGTGTTCGAGCTCCGGGGTTGGAGTGAGGGTCTCCGTAGGGTCTGGGTCCTGTGGACCAGCTGAGCTTCCCATGGCCTTAGCCACGAGGTCCACCCGATGCCGCAGCACCGCATCCAGCAGTACGCAAGGAAAAATTCTCCGTGCGCTCTGTGCAAGGAGTGAGCTCACCTCAGGTTGAGCGATGGAGCAGCAGAGAAGTCCCGCGAAGAGAGGTAGTTCAGGTTTTGCGAGGTGAAGGGCAAAAAAGAGACAGTTGGAGGGGTGTCAGTCGCTTAGGCGGTACCTCTGGCGTGGGGTGACGCCCCCTACCGTAAAAGGCGTGGATGTATTCCTTCAGATAATTGCACGGGGTGCAATTCCCATAGCAAGTATGTTGCACCGAGACCGAACTGAAAGGGATCAGCAGCAACATGAAACGGATCAGCAGTAACATGAAATGGACCAGCAGTAACATGAAACAGATCAGTAGCAACATGGAACAGATCGGTAGCAACATGAAACGGATCGGCAGCAACATGAAACGGATCGGCAGCAACATGAAACGGATCGGCAGCAACATGAAACGAATCGGCAGCAACATGAAACGGATCGGCAGCAACATGAAACGGATCGGCAGCAACATGAACCGGATCAGCAGCAACATGAAACAGATCAGCAGCAACAGCAACAGATCGGCAGCAACATGAAATGGATCGGCAGCAACATGAAACAGATCAGCAGCACAACATGAAACAGATCAGCAGCAACATGAAACAGATCAGCAGCAACATGAAACAGATCAGCAGCAACATGAAACAGATCAGCAGCAACATGAAACGGATCAGCAGCAACATGAAACAGATCAGCAGCAACATGAAACGGATCAGCAGCAACATGAAACAGATCAGCAGCAACATGAAACAGATCAGCAGCAACATGAAACAGATCAGCAGCAACATGAAACAGATCAGCAGCAACATGAAACAGATCAGCAGCAACATGAAACAGATCAGCAGCAACATGAAACAGATCAACAGCAACATGAAACAGATCAACAGCAACATGAAACAGATCAGCAGCAACATGAAACAGATCAGCAGCAACATGATGTGACACAGTGTTTATTCTTATTATTTATGTATTCATGAGTCTAACAGCCTCAGGGTAGAAGCTGTTCCTCAGTCTAGTGGTTCTACACTTAATGCTCCTCAACCTCCGTCCTGAGGGGAGTGGGGCAAAAAGTGTGTGTGCTGGGTGAGTGAGGTCTTTCATGATGCAGGTGGCTCTCTTCCTGCATCTGGAGGTGTAAATGTCTGTGATGGTGTGGAGACTGACTCCAACATCTTGTGTGCAGCCTTCACCACTCTCTGTAGAGCTTTTCTTTCTGCAGCTGTGCAGCCTCCGTGTCAGGAGAAATGTAAACAACTGTGATGAAAGTCACTGAGAACTCGTGGGGAAGATAATGATGCCGACACCTCACTGTTATCTGCTCCAAAGCCTTTGAGCATGAGGTTTTTACCACAGTACAGTTTGTGCACCAATTCTTACTCTCATAAATGCACACTCTGCCTCCTCGTGATTTCCCCGTTAGCTCGCTGCAGCAGTCCGTTCTAAAAAAGAGTCTGTCATCCAGCTGGAAGACTGTGTCCGGCGTTTCACATGTAATCCATGTTTCCGTGAGGCAAAGCACCGCACACTTCATCATCTCTTCTGAGGTGCCCGCTCTCAGACGAAGTAAATCTATCTTGTTGTCCAGCGAGCGGACGTTTGACAGAAAGAGAGACGGCATCGGGAGTTTTCTGGCTTTAGTAGAGTAGAGCCGCTGCTTCTCCACATCGAGAGGAGCCAGTTGAGGTGGCTCGGGCATCTGGTTAGGATGCCTCCTGGACGCCTCCCTGGTGAGGTGTTCCGGGCATGTCCCACCGGGAGGAGACCCAGAGGAAGACCCAGGACGCGCTGGAGGGACTATGTTTCTCGGCTGGCCTGGGAACGCCTTGGGATTCCCCCAGAGGAGCTGCTCCAAGTGGCTGGGGAGAGGGAAGTCTGGGCCTCCCTACTTAGGCTGCTACCCCCGCGACCCGACCCCGGATAAGCGGACGAAAATGGATGGATGGATGGATGGATGGATGGATGGATGGATGGATTTTATACATTACCTAATGGGAGCAGGGGATTGGCTACAAAGCAGAGCTCAACAAGCTTTATTTAAAACAGAACCTTCACAGACACACAACGACTATGAGATATCTAGAATTTTATATTTACATT
>JBBPBX010010080.1:0-16691 GCA_038048925.1 Garcialebias charrua | reverse complement strand
AGAGCAGCCGTATAGCATGAACTCACAGGCTGCATGACACAAAATCCAGAAATGCTGCAATATCAAATGTATTAGATGAAGAGCTGCTGTTGCAGAAAACAGAGTGCAGCATACACAGGTCTGCACAGGTCTAAAGACTGCACACCTGTGACATATGACAGTTGTTGAATATTAAACAACTAAAATGTACATCATTTAAACAGTTGCTGATTAATTAATGACAAACTGACGACATAAAATAGTTCTGAATTTTCAATCTTTATTTTTCTTTACTTTCAGTCTCTATTTTCAATCTTCCAAAACAACAAAATGTCAAGAATTCACAATTGACCTTTGTCCTTTTGAGAAAACCATTTGTTGCCATTTGAAGAATCTGTCACATTGTGGTTGAATAAAAAAAAAAAAAATTGTTAAGTTGGTTGCACTATTTGTGCACAGTGTCACATGAACTTTTCAACAAAAACATTCACAGTGTGTAGAAAAAAAGAAAACCAGAGACCTGGACATTATTTACACTCTACATATCTGTAAATCTAAATCATTCTGTATCACAGATGATGACGGCACAAACCTTCACAAACGGAGCAAAAAAACAGTAGACCCCTTTGGTTTGATTTGGAGCACGATGGGGGATGGTGACCTCTGGATGACCTGTAAATAATTTTTAATATCTCATAAACCAAAGCAGCACAAACAGCACTAACCTCTCATTGTATTTGCTGGAATGTTTCACGTGGGCGGGGGGTCAGCTTCACTCAGCTTTTGTGATAGTATTTTAAAATGTCAAACGTCTGATTGCTCTTTCGACGTGAATTCTTACATTTGCATTAGATTACTCGTCACATTCTGTCAGGCTGACCATGTGCCCCCCCCCACCCCAACTGACCGCGACCGCAAGCCGACCCCAGGCCGGAGGCCAGAGCAGCAGGGAGCTGCAGCCGAGGAAGGCCGGCCCACCACACCAAGAGCCCCGCACCACAGGCCTGGAGAAGCCCCAGCACGCTGCCAACGCACCCCCAACACACACAGCACCCCCAACACACACAGCACCCCCAACACACACAGCACCCCCAACACACACAGCACCCCCAACACACACAGCACCCCCAACACACACAGCACCCCCAACACACACAGCACCCCCACCGCAAATGTCACACAGGCCAACTAGCCAGCGTTCCGTCAAAGTGAAATCACGCCCCCGACCGCCGCCAACAGCCGACCCCCCGGCCACAGGGCCAGCCATCACAACCAGGAACCTTGATCATTCAACACTTGCTCTTCTCAAGGGCGGACGTCTCCTCTCGGTCTCCACTTTGCTTTTGCTTTGTCTTGTCTGTGAAACTGTCTGAGAGCCTCTCTTCTACAAAATCTTCTGAATCATAACTATGGACTTCAATTTGGTCAGTTGGTCCCTCAACACAACTGATAACATTTCTTCAACAAGAAGACAGGCTGTAGGTGAGATGATTTGTCCTTTTGTCATGCACACATCTGGATATCTAATTGACTTGAAGACTTGATGATGTGTCTATCTCTGCTGTCATCTGTGGATCTTAAGGACGCATATTTAATTGGATTTATGATAACTGGTTCCTGCTTTTTGGATTTGGCTGGTTCCTGGTCTATCAACACACAAGGAAGACTTCGGCAGCTAATCTGGACCTTGTCAGGCTGCCTGCCTTACATGATGGCTTGGTTCATGTCTCCAGAAACCAGACTTTTGGCTGAATGGATTAGATCTCAAGGATTCTCTCAGGCACGTTCTGTAGTATCAGGCTACGTATCTGTTGGTAGGAACCATTGTGTTGTATTGTGTTGCGGGTGGGACGGTAATAAAGGCGTACCTGTTAAGATGAAGTTGCGTCATGCATGCTTCTGTGTAGCCTCAAGGGTTTATTAAATATACACATATCGGAGAACAGAACATGGTGTCAGAAGTGTAAAATATTAAGCGAAGAGAGAATAAATAACGACAACATCATGAACAAGTTTCAAGTCGCCCCACCGGAAAAGTTCACGTTCATAGCTGAAGACTGGACGAAGTGGATAAAGCGTTTTGAGAGGTTTCGTATAGGGATGCACCGATCCACATTTCTCACTTCCGATCCGATACCGATACTTCATAACTGAGTATCGACCGATACCAATACTTTTCCGATCCAATACTGTTCAGGTATGTGACTCTGTATAATGCAACTTTTGTACCCAAACTATTCATTTTAACATTGTGTGAGATAAACCCAATGAAGACGCTCTTAAGCCTTACACTAGGGAACCCACTGACTTTAACAGCACACAGGACAGGAGGCAAGTATACCACACACATGACCTTCTTACTCATGGTGCAACTGAAAAAAACCAAAGTCCTAAGCATGATGGGAAAGACAACACAGCCACTCCCCTTAACCACTAAGAGAGTGGATTTTATTGTCTTTCCCATAATGCTTAGCATTTTTTTTGTTTTTTCAGCTTTAGCTGGACAAACTATAGGTTATAACTATTGGTTATAATGGGTAAGACAACAAAACCCACTCTCTTAGTGGTTAAGGGGAGTGGCTGTGTTGTCTTTCCCATCATGCTTAGCGCTTTTTTAGTTTTTTTTCAGCTGCACCATGAGTAAGGAGGACATGTGTGTGGTATACTTGCCTCCTGTCCTGTGTGCTGTTAAAGTCAGTGGGTTCCCTATTGTAAGGCTTAAGAGTATCTTCATTAGGTTTAACTCATACCATGTTAAAAAGGGCAGTCACAGAATGTGATTGAACACAAGTGCTCTTTGAAGCTGGTATCGGAAAAATATTGGCAGGTTGGATCCGATATCCGATACTTAAATAATGCTGATATCAGATACCGATACTGGATCGGATCTGTCCCATCCCTAGTTTCGTATCGCGTCTGGTTTGGAGACACAAGCGGATGAAAACCAAGCAAATAAGCTTATTTATACCATGGGGTACGAGGCAGAAGATATACTGGTTTCCCTGCATCTAACTTCACAAGAAGCGAGTGAGTACGAGACTGTTAAAGGACGGCTGGATGCTCACTTCGTAGCCCGCAGGAATGTTATTTGAACGGGCGAAATTCAATCAGCGCCAACAGGAGACGGGTGAGTCCATCGACGGCTTTCACACCGCGCTACACTGTTTGGCTGAATACTGTGGATACGGGACTTTGCATGATGAGATGGTGCGTGACAGATTCGTCGTGGGTCTGAGAGATAAAAGACTATCAGAACAGCTACAAATGGACGCTGAACTGACGCTCGAGAAGGCGTTAAACAGAGCCCGTCAGAGCGAGCTAGTAAAAAAGCAACAGGAAATGCTTCATGCTAACTTCAAGCCGGACATTGTGGGCGCGCAGTTGGACCGCATTCACGCGAGCGGGAGCGCGCTACAGACAACCAAAGGCGCCGTTCAAACCTTTTGTCACAAAAGCAACACAGGATAAAAAGGTCCAGTGCAGAAGATGTGGTGACATGAAAGGACACAGTATGCAGCAATGCCTTGCTAGAGAAGCAGCCTGCAATTATTGTGGACAAAAGGGACACTTTGCTAAAGTTTGCAGAAATAAAAAATATGTGAAGTAAACGCTGGATTTGCAACCGAAAGCACAAATACAGACAATGATGTTGCTTTCTTGGGATCGCTTTCTACAGAAGCTAATGAAAATCCATGGATGACAGACATACTGGTGGACAAACATAAGACTGTATTTAAAATAGATACAGGAGATGATGTCACAGCTGTCCCAGAAACATGGTATTCTCAGCATCAATTTGGCAAATTACCGTATTTTCTGGTGTATAGGTCGCACCTGTGTATAGGTCGCAGTGTCTAATATTTACCAATAAACTGGAAAAATCCGTAAATAGGTCGCACCGGTGTATAGGTCGCACCTAGGTCGCACCTACATTTGTTAGCTGCCATTTTTGTAAGACTGTGTCTCACTTTAATTTTTGTCAATAAATTATTACAAATCAGCTTATTTCAAAATGTAAATACCACCAACATCATTAAAATTAAACTACAGACTCCTAAAAAAATGTTTGTTGGCTGCCTTTTTTGTAAGACTGTGTCTCACTTTAATTTTTGTTAATAAATGACAAATCAGTTGCAGCTGAAGGTGATCTGCTCAGAGTTGCAGCTGCTGTGGAAACCAGTGCAGGATAGCTGCAGCAATTTTATTATATTTTACTAGATTTTATCACTTGTTTTATTTTATTTATTTTTTAAGCAAGCCTAATCTGCATCCACATGATTTTATCTTTGATCTTAGTCGATATTATTATTGATTTTATTTGATTTTATCACTTGTTTCATTTTGATCTTTGCTTTGTTACACTTTGTAGCACTTTGAGATTTTTATTAATGAAAAGTGCATTATAAATGGAATTCATTATTATTATTATTATTATCTGGAGGTGGAGCTGACTGTGAGCTGAAATATGCAGCATCTGGAGGTGCAGCTGATTGAAATGCACTTTGACAGTTACAGCTACACCCAAATAAATCTGTAAATAAAGCAGAATACTGGTACAGGCCTCTTTAGCGATCATAGCGGCCGAAACTGGTACTGCACTTGCACTGCCCCCTGGTGGCCGAAACTGGTACTGCACCATTTTATGCAACAGGGAAAAAGGGCCATAACTCAGCCAAAAATTGGTCTAAAAATATGAAAAAAAATCCATAAATAGGTCGCACTGGTGTATAGGTCGCAGGCCTTGAAAAAACCATAAAAAGGTGCGACCTATACACCGGAAAATACGGTAGGTAAACCAAATAAAATCCTACAGGGACCGGGAGGCACCGGATTGAAGGTGAATGGCATGTTTACAGCAACTCTCAGTAACAACCGTGGTAGTACCAAGGAGGACATTTATGTTGTGAAGGATTTATGTACATCACTGCTGAGTGGACGTGCTGCAATGGCATTAAAATTGGTTGCCAGAATAAACCAAATAAGTTTGGACTCCATCGATGCTGTGAGGCAGGAGTTTCCTAAACTTTTCACAGGATTAGGACTGATGGAGGGTGAATATGACATTGTTCTGTCACCAGATGCGCAGCCTTTCTCCCTCTCAACGCTGAGGTGGATATCCCTGCCCTTACTGCCTAAAGTTAAAGAAGAGCTCAACCGTATGCAGCGGAAAGGAGTCATCACCAAAGTGGAGGAGCCAACAGACTGGTGTGCGCCTATGGTGGTTGTCCCCAAGAGCTCGGGCAAGGTGAGAATATGCATTGATCTCACAGAACTGAATAACTATGTCATGAGAGAAAAACATCCTCTCCCAGCAGTAGAGCACACGCTCGGACAGCTGGCTGGAGCAAAAGTGTTCTCCAAATTGGATGCCAATGCTGGATTCTGGCAGATTCCACTGTCGAAGAAGTCTTCACTGCTCACCACCTTCATCAAACCTTTTGGCCGGTATTGCTACAATCGGCTCTGCTTTGGGATTTCATCAGCACCGAAGCACTTCCAGAGGCGCATGTCACGGATTCTGGAGGGCCTGGATGGAGTCCTTTGTCAGATGGATGATGTCCTCATCTGGGGGACGACACAGCAGGAGCACGATGAAAGACTGAAGAAGGCACTGTTTCGACTCCAGGAGGCGAATGTAACACTAAATGACAAATGTGAGTTTTCTAAACGCAGAATAAAGTTCTTGGGACAAGTCATCGATGCATCAGGGGTCAGTCCAGATCCTGATAAAGTCAGCGCTATCAGAGCCATGGAGGAGCCCAGAAACATAAGTGAGGTGAGACGCTTTCTGGGTATGGTGAACCATCTTGGGAAGTTCCTTCCCCACCTGGCAGAGAAAACCAGACCCTTGAGAGATCTTCTGAAGACGTCAAACATGTGGTCATGGGGTTCACCACAGCAACAAGCTTTCAACGCTATTAAAACAGATCTGACAACACCACCAGGACTAGCATTGTACGACCCGAATGCAGAGACACGTGTGTCAGCGGATGCATCATCGTATGGACTCGGTGCAGTTCTACTTCAGAAAAACACTGATACAGAGTGGAAGCCGGTGGCATATGCATCACGGTCTCTCAGCGACACGGAGCAGAGGTATGCTCAGATTGAGAAAGAGGCTCTCGCTTCAACGTGGGCCTGTGAGAGGTTCGCAGAGTTTCTGATCGGGAAGAGTTTCCACATTGAAACTGACCATAAACCATTAGTCCCGTTGCTGGGGTCGAAGGGTCTAAACGATCTTCCTCCTCGCATACAGCGACTACGAATGCGACTAATGAGATATTCTTACAGTATTTCCCATGTGGCTGGCAAAAATATTGCTACAGCTGATGTTTTGTCCAGAGCTCCAATCTCCAGCAAGTCAGGAGGTCTGCAAGAAAAGGAGGTCAACTTGTATGTTGACTCAGTCGTTGCATCTTTACCTGCTACAGAACCACGACTGAGGGAAATCCAAAGACATCAGGACGACGACAGCATACTCAAACAGCTGAAAAAGTTCTGTGTAGAAGGATGGCCAGATAAATACTCTACTGAGAAAAGTGTCCAGCCTTATCTGCCATTCTCAGGTGAACTTACTGTTCAAAATGGTCTGCTTCTTTATGGTAGCAGAATAGTGATTCCAGCTTCTCTCAGAAAGGACATTCTTTTGAAACTACATGAGGGTCACTTGGGAATAACTAAATGCAGAGAAAGAGCCAAACATTCAGTGTGGTGGCCGGGTCTCAGCAGCGAGCTGATTAAGCTGTTGGAGACCTGCGACACATGCTGTCGGGAGAGAACAAAACACAAAGAGCCACTACTGCCCACTGAATTCCCACAAAGACCATGGGCCATGGTGGGAGCTGATCTTTTCCAGTTTAAGGAAAAACAATATTTGATTGTTGTGGATTATTTCTCCAGATTTTTTGAAGTTGCAAAGCTTACCTCCACAACATCTGAGGGAGTGATCGAACACTGTAAGTCCATCTTTGCACGGCATGGCATACCAGAATGTCTCCGTTCTGATAATGGGCCACAGTTTGCTTCAGATTCCTTCAGAAGATTTGCACAAGAATGGGGTTTCAGCCATGAAACCTCCAGCCCAAATTTTCCTCAGAGCAACGGCGAGGCTGAGAGAGCTGTCAGAACCATCAAGACTCTCCTTAAAAAGTCGAAGGATCCGTATCTCGCTCTCATGGCCTACCGTTCCGCTCCATTGGCAAATGGATTCAGTCCGACTGAGCTTCTCATGGGAAGGAGGATAAGGACAACTGTTCCTGTTACTCAGTCGCAACTAACACCAAAGAATGTTGATATGGAAAAACTGAGGACTCTGAGGACAATTATAGACAGAAACAAAGACAAAACTACAACCGGAGGCACCGGGCTCACAACATGTCAACTCTACATCCAGGTGAGGAGGTGTGGGTGACAGATCTGCAAACAAGAGGAAGAGTAGTGTCTGGAGCAGGTCCACCTCGATCCTACATTGTCGAGACACCCAGAGGCTTGCTGAGAAGGAATAACTACCACCTTTCACACACTCCTAGAGCAACTGAAACTAATGCTGTTTCACATGAGACATTACAGGAAGAAAACATTGACAATTCCACACACACACCTGATCCAGATGAAGACCAGCAGGAGGCTAGCCATCAGACTCCACCACCTGAGAGTCGAGTTTCACTGAGAAATAGGAGACCTCCAGCTTATCTGGATGATTATATTTGTTCATAGGAACTGAGTGAGTTTCCTGCATGGGGCAGAATAATCCCCACACTCAGATAGAGGATTTGGGTAGTCCACCCCTCCCTCTTAGTTAAAGTTAAATGTTACAGAGATTACTGTTCTGAGATTTCTATATATCTGGGTTAACAAATGCTATTCAGAAAGGGGGATGTAGTATCAGGCTATCTGTTGGTAGGAACCATTGTGTTGTATTGTGTTGCGGGTGGGACGGTAATAAAGGCGTACCTGTTAAGATGAAGTCATGTCATGCATGCTTCTGTGTAGCCTCAAGGGTTTATTAAATATACACATATCAGAGAACAGAACACGTTCCATTGGTGGTCATTTTAATTTGGACATTTCTGAAGTGAGTGGACCGACACAGACTGAAAGTAGATGTCATTAAAGTTCTGTCTGTTCCCAAAACCATACCATACTTATTTATAGAGCACTTAAAACAGCGACAAGGCCAACGAAAGTGCTGTACAAACAAACAAAAACAATCATGTTTATCTGACATTCTGCTCCTGATTGGCCTTGACAGGCCGTCTTATCTCAACACGCCTGAGAAGTTTTGTAAACTTGACACTCTCTCCCTCCCAACCCGTCTACAGAGGAAGTCCACGGACTCTTCAGAGGAGTCCAGCTGAATAAACATTCTGTCATCATTTCAGGACTCTGGATTCGTCTCTGGCCGTCCTCGGAGTGTGCACAGATCTCCAGAGGGAACTACCGTACTGCACACCATCGTACAGCTCCAACCACTTCATCAAGTTTGCGGACGACACAACAGTGGTAGGTCTCATCAGCAACAACGATGAGACGGACTACAGGAACGAGGTGAGCCGCTTGGCCTTGTGGTGCGGACACAACAATCTCACTCTCAACGTGGAGAAGACAAAGGAGATTGTCGTGGACTTCAGGAAGAGGGATGCACAACATGCCCCTCTGACCATCAACAGCACCGCAGTGGAGAGAGTGGACAGCACCAAGTTCCTGGGAGTGCACGTCTCAAAGGACCTGTCCTGGAGCAGGAACACTGCAGCACTGGCGAAGAAGGCTCACCAGCGCCTCTACTTTCTCCGCAAGCTGAAAAGGGCTGGAGCTTCAACCTCCATCATGTGCACCTTCTACAGAGGTGCCATAGAAAGTGTCCTGACCAGCTGCATCACTGTGTGGTTTGGTGCATGCACTGCATCCTGCCGCAAGAGCCTCCAGCGCATCGTGAAAGCAGCTGAGAAGATCGTCGGCACCTCCTTGCCCTCACTGCAGGACTTACACAGCAAACGCCTCACTCGGAAAGCCCACCGCATGGCAGGTGATCCCACACACCCACTACACAGCCGCTTTAGACTGCTGCCATCAGGGAGGAGACTGAGGAGTCTCCAGGCTCGTACCAGCAGACTGAGAGACAGCTCTGTTCATCAGGCAGTCAGAATGCTAAACACTCTGCCTGCTCTGCCTCCCCTCCCATTTGAACTGCCTTAACACAAAAAACTTTCTCACACATTACCACTCAACACAAAGTTTTTAACACTGGACTCTGTGTCATCAAACGGGTTATTCACTAAACTCTCGGTCATGTGTTCATTCAGTTTGCACTACTTCTCATATTTGCACTAATGTTTGTATTACATTACTGCCTATAGTCATACTACTGTTTACATTCACTGTTTACATTTATTAATACTGTTTACATTTATTACTACTGCTTTACATTTATTACTACTGTTTACATTTACACTACTTTTATCTACACTACTGCAGATACATATACAGCATTCTCTGACTAGCCTTATCTAAGGATGCCAAATGTGCCTTATGTGCCTTACTTCATATGCCACTTTGCCTCTATACCAACATCAACTACCTCATACATATACTGTGTACATCAACTTATATGCTGCTGTGCCACTCTTTGCAAATGTCAACGCTAGAAACTTCAGTTTATTTTATAGATTTACGTTTTTATACTTTTCATACTACTATGCAAAAACTCAGGACAGTATTACACTTTTATTATTTCATTTTATGCTTATGTTCATTGGGTGTTTGGTGTTTTAGGGGTGTTTGGTGTTTCAGTGTTGGTGTAAATTTTCATACTTTTATACTATTATGAAAAAACTCAGGACAGTGTTACACTTTTTTACTATTTTATGCTTATGTTTATTAAATGTTTTAGTGTTTAGTGTTTAGATGGTTACTGTTGCACCGAGGGACTGAGAGAAACGCAATTTCGGTCCTGTGTATGTCCTGTACATATTGCAGTTCTGACAATAAAGTTGACTTTGACTTTGACTAAAGGCCCTAAACATCCAAAGGTGTTCTGTTCAATGCTCAAAGCTCCAGTGATGATGAAAATGCGTGTGGAATAATCTATTCAAGAGCTAATAGAATTGTTCTCTGGGCTGGGCTAAGAATCCTGATGCTCTCTACAAGAAGGGCCAGAAACACCTCTGTAGTTTGAGGTTAAGATCCTTCAACATCTACATTTATGCTGAAGATGTTTTCTGAGACCAGCATGGCTAGTGACCTGTTTGCTGTTATGTGCTGGGTCAGCAGACTGAGAGTAGCAGATGACAAAAGACAACAAACTTACCACAAGGCTAGTGACATTGTGGGGATGGAGCTGGACTCAATGGCTGTGGTGTCAGGCAGGAGGATGCTATCCAAGCTAGATGATGTCATGCTGGATAATATCACCCATCCTCTCCATGTTGTGTATTCAGAAGTGAGAAATGTGGATTGGTGCATCCCTAGTTGCAACAGGTGTAGGAGCCAGAACTGTAACAGGTGGTGGGACCGGGACTGCCGCAGGAGATGGAGCCATGAACCCCTCTGCAGGACTGGAGTGAGAAGCTTCCACCTGTGTCTCCTCATGCCAGGGCAGAAGTGTGTCCAGATATATTGCCACCATAGAAGCCTGCACCAGTTCCAGCTCCTCCAGCAAAGGAGGGCTGGACTGCTCCTTTGGTGGACACAGGTACCTCCCCCCAAGCAAAATTTTCTGCTGTTCCTCTGGCGACTGAGGGCTGAGGGCCAGTGGTTCACCCCCTCTCTCCGACGATTGTTTTGGACAGCCAGGTGAAGAGCGAGGAGGGGATGGAAAGCATGGTGCAGCGGCAAGGCGAGGCAGAGAGAGATGGAGAGGCTGAGGACCCAGGTTTAATGGTCAAGCAAGTCCCCCAAAATTGATTCTTCCACCTATCATCCTTCTCTCTGTCTCGTTGAGTGGTCTTATCTGCCTCGCGGGCCAAAAACTCAAACAATGTTATCATCCTCCTGCTAGGTTCATAATTGGTCTTGGAATTATGTTGTCTTCTACTGTAAGGAGTTTTTGAACCCAAGTGCAGGAGGATGACAGGAGGCTCGTGGAAAAATCAAAAAGTATTTATTTTACAAAACAAAGCAAAAGCTGATGGGGCAGCGTACTCATGAACAGCAGGACACAGGATGGAACGCAGAAACACACCATAAGGACAATCCCGAGACAACGATAAGATGCAGAGAAGCTGAATATATACACCCACTGATTGCAACAAATAACAGACACTTGTGGTGATTAACATGACACAGGTAAGACAGGGGCTGAGCACAAGGAGGGAAAACACTGAGAGGTGGAAACATGAGGAAACAGACAAAGGACCAAAACCCCACACCAATCAGTCTAACATGCATATTTTTGGTCTGTGGGAGGAAACCAGAGTACACGGAGAAAACCCACGCATGCACGGAGATAACATGCAAACTCCAGCCAGAAAGGTTCCAGGCCAGGATTCGATCTGGCAACTTTCTTGCTGAGAGACGGCAGCTCTATCAACTGCATCATGCAGGCTACGCAAGAAAAATATATTTTACAATATATTTTTCAACAATATATTACATTTCATAATAATGTAATTTTGGGGTTGTTTGAAAGTATTTGACAAGATTAAGGTTACTGTGGTTTGTATCAGTTGATATGGATTATTAATACCCTAAAATTAAATTAAAATTACAGCATGAAATATATATTAAAATATATATTGAAAAATATATGAACACAATATATTGTAATATATGTAATAATATATAAGGAATTGCCGCTTTTAATATATTGAAAAATATATTAGAATATATATCTACACATATATGCCAAAATATAACAAAAAATATATCAAATAATATATTTAAAATATATTGTAAAATATATGAATTTAATATATTTTATGGTATATTAACCAATATATCTAAATATATTTTGCCATATATTGAAAAATATATGAACACAATATATTGTAATATATGTAATAATATATAAGGAATTGCCGCTTTTAATATATTGAAAAATATATTAGAATATATATCTACACATATATGCCAAAATATAACAAAAAATATATCAAATAATATATTGTAAAATATATTGTAAAATATATGAATTTAATATATTTTATGGTATATTAACTAATATATCTAAATATATTTTGGCATATATTTTTTTACATATGTGGCTATTCTTTATATATTATATAATATATTGCATTATATATTACATTGGTATATTTGTCAATATATCACATGCTTTTGAACAGTTAAACATTTTAACAATACACTAAATAACAGGATACAGTATTTAAAATGGAACTTCACTTTTATTAATTTACACAAAAAAAAAACTTTTTAACAAGTGCACTGGTTGCCAACAATGACACACAAAGAGGATCATGTAAACATAAGCAAGGCATAAAAGCACATGTGATTTATAAGCAAAAGAAAAGACAAAACAGCAAAATGTTGTAACTTTTTTTTTGCATTAACTTCAGTCTTTCACATCCAGTCACAGTAAAACAAAACAAAAATATTGTTTTTGGAACAACTGAAACATTTTACCACTTGTGCTTGCATTTTAACAGCCCCAACTAGTAAATATGAAATAGTAAACAAGTAACTAGTACTTTGCTAAATCTGCTCAGTTTCATAATTTATTTTCTTTGGTTGTTTTCATTTATTTTCTTTCGCTTTACTTGAAAATTTACTTGAAAAACCAGTGCCTTAGTGTACAGTCCAGGAACCTGAAAAAGCTAGAAGCAGCACAAAAACAGCATAGAAAAGAAAATTCCCTTACTTTGATTGAAGTGGAGGTAGACAGGCTTATTAGGTGGTTCTCATTTTCAAACATGGATCATATGGAACTGCTTAGCCATTGAGCAATGATTCAACCATGAATGATGGGTACATGGGAGTCCAGATGTGAGTTCAGGTCAGGTGTGTAGTCCTGATGAGAGCAGGTCTGTCCATCAGGTCAGGTGTGTTCTACTTCATAGAACTGAGGTAGTTGAAAGGCATAGCATATACAAGTCCAAAGAGAATGCACATAGCTTTTGGCAGGTCTTGAATGTTGGCCAACACGACTTCTCCCTCCATGATGATTTTCAGAGAGGCTGGACTGAGATGCAAGGAGGATGAGGGCACAGCACCTTCAGGTTCAACGAGGAGAATCCCAATGTCAATGTTGCAGAACAAGTCATCATCATCTGAGTCCTTAATAAATGACAAGAGCACAACAGAGACAATTATCGTTAAGCAGCCATCATTAATTGATCAAAAATAATGATTTCCATAAACGAATTACAATATTTGTCATATCTTCTGTTTTATCATAACATGCAGCCCTAGTTTCCTTGTGTAAATTGTGTATTAGTTTAAGCTCCACAAAAGGACACATGATCATGTGCTAGTGTGGAACGATACCGTATTCTTTCAGTTGTTTAAAACTATGCTCACAGGTTTTTTTTTTTTCAAATACAGGAACTGTCACCAGGGTTCCCACATCTGTCTGTCCAGGCTCAAATCCATCCATCCATCCATCTTCTTCCGCTTATCCGGGGTCGGGTCGCGGGGGTAGCAGCCTAAGTAGGGAGGCCCAGACATCCCTCTCCCCAGCCACTTGGAGCAGCTCCTCCGGGGGAATCCCAAGGCGTTCCCAGGCCAGCCGAGAAACATAGTCCCTCCAGCGCGTCCTGGGTCTTCCTCTGGGTCTCCTCCCGGTGGGACGTGCCCGGAACACCTCACCAGGGAGGCGTCCAGGAGGCATCCTAACCAGATGCCCGAGCCACCTCAACTGGCTCCTCTTTGATGCCTGTCTGTCCAGGCTCAAATCCCAACATTTATATTTACCCGTTATTTCTACTGATAGTCCCATTGAGTCACAAAAACTGTTTTCAAGAGACCTGTTTAGGGAGCAAATGGTGGGGGTTAAGAGCCTTGCTCAAGGGCCCAGAGTGGGGCAAATGAAGGTTGAGGCTGGTGTGGATGTTTCACCTTTTCCACCCACATTTTGACGTCGTTAGTCCTGGGAGTTGAACTGGTGACTTTCTGATCACTGGCCCATATACTCTAACCTCTGCTCCACCACTCCCTCATGAAACAGCATAGCATAAAACATAAGCATAACAGTTCATGACATGAACTCAACACAGCATAGCATAAGACATACGGGTAAATGAAAATTAAAGGGATAGTTTGGATTTTTCAAAGTGGGGTTGCCTAAGTGGTCAGCATGTAGATGGTGGACAGAATTTTCCCCAATTTAGAGAAGCAGCAGGAGGATCAGTGTAAGAAAATAAGCAGTGTATTTTTGTGGACATGGTCACAGCAATTTGTATTTTTAGACACTTTGAAAAATCTATGTTCATTTCAGTGTACACATTTTTATTATATTTTCAGCACCTTACATTGTTCCTTTAGGTCATCTTTGAGATAATAAAATTACTTACAAAGGCTGGTTTGTAGGTCTGTGGGGTTCATGTCACCAAGGATAACAGGAAGTCCTCTGAGCACCAGTGTTCGAATATCAGTAAGCTCTGCAGTCTGTTGGGCAGTAAAATGACAAACACAAGTGAGCAAACAAGTACAAATGATTGCATTATACAATGTGAAGTTCTCACACCTTTATAAACATCAACATCAAGGACTTTTGAAGGTATTCCCTAAAATTTAAGAACACATGCATCATGGTTGATTAACATACTGTTACAACATTGAGAAGAGCTAGCAGGTTGTACTGAAGTTCTCTGAAAGTTTTAGTGAAGTTCAGAAACTCACAGCCTTGTTTTTAAAACCTTTGATTTAAATCTAACATTTTCTATGGGAAGCATTAAGATGAATAGTCACACTTGAAGACATGAGCTACAGAAAACAATAGGACCAACCCTGGTCTGTTGGGAAAGCTGTGTCAACACTTGGCCAACTTTCCCTCTCTTGGATCGAAAAATCTCGACAAGACGAGGACTATGTCGATCGATGCTCTCATCGAATTCCTGCTTGAGATTCTTGCCAACAATCCTGTTGAACTCCATGCATACCTGCAAAATACAGAGAATGTTCCAGTATCACATCTCAACAACTAATAACCTTAGCTGAAAGCACCAGCATGAGGGCACCAATAAAAATTGCACAGGTACAGACATGGTCGGAAGCAAAACGCATAGCCCCCTAACTTATTTAGATTTTTCTAGTCAAACTTTTTTTTTGGGACAAAAAGTCAATGTACTGTGCACAACACAGGAGTTGCTTGTCTATTGCTTTGCTTGTTTGTGGTTGTGTGACCTCTGTGAATCCAAGTTGACACTTTAAGCTCTGATGGCTTCCACAACAATCTATACTGTATTATTCAATAGCTTTGTTATTCAATTATGATTTGTAAATTTCAGCATTCTAACGTCCGTTACTTCTGTGTAGCACACCATTGTTATAGAAAAGACTATTCATATTTTGTGTCAAATTATGGATTTTAGTTGGCAAGTAACCTTTTAATAAGCAGGATAGTGCACAGTGAGCAGGGCATTACTGCATAATACACCCCTTCAGGATAATCTGAAATCTGAGTCCTGCATCAGGCTGTTGGGGTTAATTTTGCAATAATTACCTGCTCACAATACAATTTCCCTTACCTAAAAGATAGAGGTAGCTGTAGACAGCAACTCTCATATCCTACAAGGTACAATGACAGTTTGTGCTGACAGTCTGGATGGGTAACAAATATATTTGGGTCCTATAATGGCAGCTTCCTATTGGAAAGACAGACGCATGAAAAAATATTACAGGTAGTCCCCGTCTTATGAGCGCTCTTACATACGAGGTTCCGGACTTACGAGCTGCCGAACGAACAGTAAATTTGTAAAGAACATTAAAAAAATACAGCATTTTTATGTGTTTTTAGATGTGTGTTAGCTAACCATTTGGAAACACGTTTCCGACCATGTTTATGAACTAATATGAACGTTTTTGATGAAAAACGAGTGTTCGTAGTAGCGCTAGCATAAATGTTCCAACTTACGAGCGAAAATCCGGACTTACGAGAACATGTGCTTCGTGTTCCAACATACGAATTTTCGTGTTACGAGCACCTCGCAGGAACGGAACTCGCTCGGAAGTCGGGGACTACCTGTATTATGCAAGCTTAAAAATACCACAGCTTTATAACTTCAATCCCACAATTGTTTCTTTGAATTGAGAAAGCTTGAGAAAGGATGAGAAGCAAAATGTCTTCAGTTACAAATAAAGTCCATTTGTTTTGTTTTTAACCTTTTTGTGGACTTATTATTTTAATCATGAACTTACTTGATCTTCTGTAAAACGAGCAGGCCAACATTCCACCATGTCACATATTGCAGGTTCTGACTCCACCACCTCTTTTCTTCTCAATGCAAACATCAGGTCCATCTTCTCTTTCACAAGTTGTCCATCTGGAGTTCTCTTCTGCATTTCATCAACCAAGCATAAACACTGTTGATGTAAGCAAGGAAAGGTTATATTTCTGGTGAAGCTTCCATGTTTTAACCTGTAATGTTTTAACAGGTTACCCCTTTTCTCTGTTAGAAACTCACAGTATTTGCACCTCCACACAAACCTGTAAAAAAAAAGAAAGAAAACTTTTAGCACACTTATCCATGACCATATGTCATCAAAGATCAAGGAAATATGGTACTTTGAAATATTCTAGCCCTTTGAAATTTATGTTA
>JBBPBX010010079.1:21630-40718 GCA_038048925.1 Garcialebias charrua | reverse complement strand
ATATATATATATATAAATATGTATATAAATGTATGTATATAATAATAATTATGTATGTATATAATAAACTGTACATATATATATATAAAATTTGTAGTGGTTAGAACACACTATTTAGTGATTGCTTGATGTTTTAAACTGAAGAAAAAAAATCATGCTGATTATTCTGAAAGACTTAAAAGACCCAGTAAATGTGCATATATGACTAAAAAATAGTCATCTTCAAGCCATGTCAAACAAAGACTGACCATATTAACAGCAGCTTTACTATAAGCATAGCCTGGTTAAAACCAGACCCTTGTCCTTCACTTCGCTTTGTACTAGGGTCTGGGACTTCTCCCATAGACAAGGATTTCTCCGGTAGATTTTTGACCGGACCAATCAGAGAACAGAAGGCGGAGTTTTGTTAGTTTAGCCTGGCGAGGTCCAGGCTATTCAGATAAATAGCTCAGAAACCACTCGGTGGATATTTTTTCTGCTACCAGTGTGTAATTATATGGCTCTAATTTACTGACTGTTGGCCTGGATGAAACATTTGAGATAAAATTCGATTTTTTATCATTTATTTTCGTAGCGCACCCGAGGCTGTTTGGAAAATGTCAAACCGAAACAATTTAAATCCAGCAGATTTGACCATTTCGTGAATTGATTTAGGAACTGTTAAGCTCAGGAACACTTCTGATATAACGTCAGCTAAGAAATATATTTTTTCTCAGCAAAGAAATAATAGTTTTTTACCTTGTTTTCATGAAAATTCCTTCGTGGCGGCAGCCATTTTAACTGACGACGTCAGTCGACGTCGTTCAAAACTCCGCCTTCTGTTCTCTGATTGGTCCGGTCAAAAATCTACCGGAGAAATCGTTCTCTATGGGAGAAGTCCCAGACCCTAGTACGAAGCAAAGTGAAGGACAAGGGTCTGGTTTTAACCAGGCTACTATAAGCATGGATTTATGCTATTAATCTCCAGTGTGACAGAAGTTCACCTTGAAATATGCATTCAGAAAAACACCTGCACACAAGTAAGTCATTCACATGATAAAACACACAGTCAAGTGTAAGCATAATTCATGCACACATAAAACACCATGTCCTGGAGTCCTTTCCCTTTACAGACTGTATTCATGCAGGTTATTATGCTGTCAAACTGTATTTACTGTGGGAGTTCCCATCCCATCAGAATGGAAGAGACAGAATAGAAGCAACACATCACTACTCAGGGCTACGGTAGGGAAACAAATCTTTGTCATTCAAATGGCCCGCTGGTGTGCCATCACCAGCCTCTTTTGACAAGCTAAGCTCCACTGAGCAAGACTAATGCCCCTTTTCCACCGGTCGGCTCGGGTCGGATGTTACGTCATATGTGCGTCGCAGAGACCCCCTTTCATCCTTTCCCACCGGCTATTCCGAGCGGAGCCGCGCGAGATTTCCTGAGATTTTCGGGCTGCTTTCAGAGGTGTACTGAAGCGAGCTCACCCGCTCCGGAAGGAGGGAGGAGGAGACGAGAGCTGTTTTTACGGAAGCGAGGGAAGCTACCACGGCAGGACTTTTACATGAATAACACGGTAAAAACAATTGTTATTTTTTAAATTTATAGCAAAGATGGGTCTTCAGCTGAACGTGTCCTTAATAAAATCACGTACTGCTCAAAACTGCACGATTTTAAAAAGTAGTTTCGCCACGAGTAACACGCGGCGCGCGGGCGGCTTTATGTCTTTAAATGTAGCTCAATGAACAGATATAAAATATATTTCATAGCTGACTTTAATAGTACGAGGGCTCCTGAGCTTAACCACGCTTTAATATTGTCACGTATGGTCAAATGTGCTGCATTTAAAGTAGTTTCGCTTTGACTTTTTCCAAAACCTGTGTTTGCACAACGAAAATAAATTATAAAAATTCGAATTTTATTTCAAATAACTCCAACAGGATACATTTCGTGTATGAATATGTTGTGATCACACTAGATTTTTTTGAAAAATATCAGCTTTGTGGTTTTTGATAGAATTGATAATATGTGAAACAAAGTAGAAAATAATGGACGTAGGTTGACACATTTATGTCTATAAAACATTGAATTTTATTTCAAATAACTCCAACAGGATACATTTCGTATATGAACATGATGTGATCACACTAGATTTTTTTGAAAAATATCAGCTTTGTGGTTTTTGATAGAATTGATAATATGTGAAACAAAGTAGAAAATAATGGACGTAGGTTGACACATTTATGTCTATAAAACATTGAATTTTATTTCAAATAACTCCAACAGGATACATTTCGTATATGAACATGTTGTGATCACACTAGATTTTTTTGAAAAATATCAGCTTTGTGGTTTTTGATAGAATTGATAATATGTGAAACAAAGTCTTTATTGTGTTCTTCTTCTAGTGGTGGCTAGTACTGTAGTAAATAGCTTGAGGAACACTACTGCCACCATGTGGTAAGACGAGTAGGATTCTGGACCCCGCCCACAGAAGGGGTACAAAAAAGCTGTGGAAACAGAACATAGATGTGACCCGACCCGAACTGAGCCGACCTGAGCCGATCCAACCCGAGCCGAGCCGAGCGGTGGAAAAGAGGCATAGAGGCTAATGTGTCCGCCGTGGTGGACGGCTGTCCTGTCAGCTCTAAAGTAAGATGACTTTCATTTATGTACTGTAGTTGTATCAAAATGAACCAAGCAGAAATGTGGCCTGGGTGGGCAAATGAGTCACAATGCGTAATTTTTCAATATTCAGTTTTTATTTTTATTCTTTTTTTTTTCAATTCTACATCTCAAAAGATATGCAGTTTGATGAAATGACAACAAGCTAGTTTTGTTTGAGAGAAAGCCGGTTTGAAAGCTATGTTTTTATTGGTCAAGAATGATCTCACTGGGAATTTCAGCTGTATATTTAAAAGGGATAAACTCCAAACTTTACATGACATCAAACATTAGACAAGTGGTTTCCCTTCCCTCTGACAGCTGGCAGATAAAACTGGTCATTTTCAAAGGAAATTGGCAGAACTATAAGACAAATGATTATTTCTAAGGACATTCTAGTTGGTGAAGATTCTCAGTCGTCCAAGACATGATGAAATCAAAAAAGGCGTTCAATACAGAGCAACTGGACTTTATTTGTAACAGAAGAAGACGTTTTGCTTCCCATCCGGGGAGCTTTATCAATTCAATGAGCAGACTGAGAGAGTGAAGTTATAAAACAGGCTGAGCCACTGAGGCCCTGTTTACACGGACACTGTGTGGGGGAAACGGAACTTTTGGGTATGTTAATTAGGTTGAAAGTTTTGCGTTGACACGGGCAAATTCTGTGGATACGACTCTCTCCCCCCCACCCCCGTCCTCATGACTTCACTGTAGTTACCATGCTGGGCCATTAGATGGCGCTGTGATTTTTGGAACCTTCACTACTGCGCATGCGTGCTGCCTGAGGTAAACAGAGCAGACGAGGCAGCCTGTTTTCCTCTCTGGCTAAAAGTTCAGCTACTACAAGTTGTTGTCAACAAGTTAACAACAAGTTAAAGCTGGAATTTGGATAAGAGTCAACAGATTTGACACCAAGTGGGACCGCTTCATCTAACAAGCTGCACACCAGTTGCTGACTGGACCGGAACCGCGTCAACATGTCTGACTTTAGTCCGTGAGAATCAGCTGATTTCCAGCAGCGCTACAAGGTAAACAATGTTCTTAATAATGTTTCCTTGTGTTTAGTTCGATCACAGAACAACCAACTGAGGTTTTATTTTTATTTTTTTCCTGCGAGGTCGAAGCTGTCGTTCCACGAAGCGAACCGGTTCGGATGTGGGTCCAGTTTCCACCAGGATGAAAACAACAGAGTCCAGTTCATTAAAGTTCGGTTAACGTGTTTTTAAAAGTGTTCAATTTAATTCTCAGTGTTTGTGACATGAGTTTGTGGTGTTGAATAAATAAATAAATTAAAAATCAACCTGGTGTCTTCATTTTCAGCAGCATGTTAGGCATGACGTAACGAGTCCAGATAGCTTCATTTAGCTCAGATAAATTTAAATATCTCCCACGCTAACATAAATACTGTTTATTATTGTTAAACTGTTAATATATAGCACATTTAGTATGTTATAGTGCAGCGTGACACGTGAAATGTCCGACTGCCTCGTTAACAGACAACTGGATCCAGGCAGCTGGCTCTCTTCCAACACAGATGCAGGTAAGGTGTAGAATAATTAAATATGAGAATCAAAATATATTCCATCAGCTATAGTTCAGAAAGTGGTGCGTGTGTCCACTGTCCAGTCCACCGCCATTGTTAAAATGCCGGCTGTCTGCGCGTGCGTGCTGCGTGCATGTGTTCAAACAAAAGCTCTGTGGGAGATGTTTACGTTATCACCGGGGGGGTCTGCGAAAAACTTCCACCCTGAGAGGTGGATCAGAAAAGTATCGGATGCAAAGAGGGGGGCCAGCAGCGTCGTGTAGGCGATAAGCAAAGACGCAAAGAGAAAGTAGCGGTTCCACTCAAAATATGCGCCGTGTAAACAGGGCCTGACTCACACCAACGTATGTAAATTGGAAGCTAACACACACACATACTTGGGATAACACGTACCAGAGGAGCCTCGTTTGTGAATTAGACTAACAAGACTTTGAGAGGTCTCTGCTATCAATGTGTGAGGTGTGATTTGTCAATTTACATACAGTAGGATGTGTGTGTGTTTTCTGTAAGCTCTGTTTTCACACACTGAACTTTGAATGGGTCACAGGTACATGTTATCCCAAGTATGTGTGTTTGTTAGCTTCCAATTTACATAGGTTGGTGTGTGTCAGTGGCTCAGCCTGTTTTATAACTTCACTCTCTCACAGTCTGCTCATTGAATTGATAAAGCTCCCCGGATGGGAAGCGAAACGTCTTCTGTTACAAATAAAGTCCAGTTGTTCTGTATTGAACGCCTTTTTTGATATTCTAGTTATTTTTTTTTTTTACTAAAGGTAAATTAGGAAGCACAGACATTACATACATTTATATTTTTTGTTTTTATTGACTCATTTTTATGCAAATCTCAATTATGGCAAAAATCAATAATTTCACTTTTTGCACTGCACCCTGAGTTGGACAATCTGCCTGAAAATGTACTTTATAGCCACATAAAAGGACTGATACAACTCAATCAACACTGTTGTGCAAATTTTGTGGTTTTGTAGTTTAATGTGATACAAAGTAGAAGTTCCACTTTGTCATTAGTCCACAAAAATGTTTCAGGTTTTACTATTGTATTCACCATCGTTGACATTTTTTTTTGTTACCCCAAACATGTAAGGTCTATTTTGTCCATCCATTTTCTTTACCCAGTTCTCTTTTTCAGGTTGTGGGGCAGCTGGTGTTTGTCTGCGAGAGGTAAGGTACACCCTGGATGGGTCGCAAGTCCATCGCAGGTACACAGAGACAAATGAGACAAACATTACCTTCAGTGTTGCCAATAAGAGTCCAGGTTTTCCAGCTCAAAAATCTGTTAAAATCTACCACATCACACAAAATCCTGCCCAATCTGTATTTTGTTACAGTATATTTACTTTTTTAACCAGTAGTGTAGTCTACATTTTTGTAGTGGGCATACTGCAGTTAGTTTTACGTTCGGCGTTGGACACCATTGAAGCCACTGATTGCGATGTCCAACGTAAAACTAACTTTATCGCAGTCGGTCCGTATAATTTGCTTAGAAACGAAAGTAAACTGGTTGGTACAATGTAATCAATTTATTTCGATTTTTAGACATATTGGACATTTCCAAATTCCAAAAGATAATGTATACCAATAGATTGTTACAGAAGTGTTTAACTGCCATTTACCATATCGCATGCCTAATGATATGTTCATTCATTCATTCAACCTTTATTTAAATAAATAAGTCACATTGAGCATCAAAGACTCATTTACAAGTGAGACCTGCTTGGACAGACAATAAAAGTGGTGAAAAATGAGACAGGGTTTGGATGTGATACATATTTAATGTATCATTGGGAACTTTTTAGTGGGTATACTGAAATTCTCAAGATTTTCTAGTGGGTATACTCCATATACCCACGTATCACGTAGACTACACCACTGGTTTGAACATGAACGCACATCAGTGCAAGCCAAGGTAATTGAACAATATGTGGCAAAATGCAACAATCCAACAAAAATCTTCTAATCAAGACACTGAAAGCATTTCACAATACAATCTGTACACTCATTTACTTTGTACCTCCACACACACACACACACACACACACACACACACACACACACACACACACACACACACATTCATGCAGTACTCCACTATATCTCTACAAAGCTCATCTGAACAAATTATTCTAAAGAGACTATCAGTGCTTATAGATCACATTCATACACCGATGGGAACACATCAGAGATGATGAGGGGTTCAGTGTATTGCCCTGGGACACTTCATCATGTGATTGTTGGTGGACTCAAACCCCCAACTCTCCCGGGCAACTGCTCTAACCGCTCAGCTACAGCTGCCCCTAAAGATGTAAACACCATCTAGAAAGGCAGGGAGGCGATCATGCTACAGTCCTGACCACTGTGCATCTGTGCTGCCTGCTTCACGTCTTGTTTCCTGTTTTGGGTGTGTTCTCATGGCAGCAATACAGCACCACATATGGGCCTGGCATTGTTACTACAACATTTTTGGTCTTTTTTATTATTTTGTGTTTGTTTCATATATTACTTATTGGGTATGAATGAAACATTTTGGTGCTGTGTTTACAGTGGAAAATGTGTGTAATTGACATCAGAGTGGGGTGGAAGGGTTGGAGATGGGTGAGAGTTTAATGGCTGTAAGGAAGACACCATGTGCTTTTCTGTCCAGCTGTAGCACTATGAAGAATGTGATCAGCATTAATAACAAATAAAAAAATCATGGAAATGTATTTTAAAAATCACAGTCAAAGCTTGTCACATTTATCCAATATTATTATTCCCTGTGTTTTACTGAATTAGAATCAGGCCACGAAAAAAAAAAAAGAATCAGGACATGACTGGAAGACGTGGTCATGAATTGAAGCTTAAAACTCAGGATGGTGTTGAAAGGATTTAGAATGTGACAGTGGAGTTGCCAGAGTTGGACTGGCTCCCCTGACAGCTCCCCCAGCTCTTTCCCTGCCCTTTTATTTATATTTCTCATACAGTGTGTCACATAAAATCAGTCATTCCCTTATTTGCTTTCTCTCTTTCACTCTCTTCTACCATGGCCTTGCTCATGCATAGCACAAATCCATCAATATGAGAAGTAATTTACTGGCATGACGCCGAACACTCAGAGAAAACACACACATGGAGATAAGAGGTGGGTGTCGTTAGGCTTTCGAGGTGACCTGTCATTGAACCCTCAGGGTTTTACTGGAGAAATGCAGTCACTCTGCTGTCGATAGTAAGTCAGCTGTAAGTAATAGTGTTTGTTGGCATGTGCATACTCTGTAAGTGCACAAGAAGAGAGCAAATGTAGTGCACTCTGAAGGTTTGGTGACAAATATGTGTATGGTCCACAGTTCTGTGAAACAACTGCTCTGTCAGCACTGTAGAAAGGAAATAATTAGCTGGAAGGACAAAAATGTTTTTTTAGTTTTTTTTTTACTAGATTTATTTTATTACCGGTAATCAAAAAACAATGAAAATGATTATTTAGAGTGTCGACTTCAGAACCATTTGTGTTGGACAATTTTTTTTCTCCAAACAAACAATAAATGATCTTTACTAACACCCTGGTGTTCACCTCATGTTTAGCATACCAGTTGCACGCTCCCTCAAAACTCACAGCATCTGTGGCATTGCGCTGTGTGATAAAACTGCACATTTTAGAGTGGCCTTTTATTGTGGCCAGCCTAAAGCCCATCTGTCAGGCTGTCTAATTAGCATTTTGACATGCCACACATGTGGGGTGGATGGATTATCTCAGCAAAGGAGAAGTGCTCACTAACACAGACTTGCACTGATTTGTGAACAATATTTGTGATAGAAATGCCATTAGTGTACATAGAAAAGATCTTGGCTCTTTGAATTCAGCTCATGAAAAACAGGAGTAAATGCAAGTGTTGCATTTAAATATGTTGTTCAGTGTATATTTGCAAAGATCAAGGCAACACCGAAAGAAATTAGCCAGCTGTCAGAACAACAGACTAAAGAGTCGCCATGAAAATACCGCAGCATGTCCATACCTGAGGCTTAAAGGTATTGTGACAATATGCTAAAACATAGACATCTTTAGAAAGAGGAGCTACTCAGCTTTGATTTTTTGTACACAGATGCTTCGAATAGTTAATATATAAAAGTATTTTTTAATAAAATTGTTTTAATGACGTAACTGCAGTGCGTCGCAGTTTTCGGGTGGAGAAAGGAGGGATCAAACGCTGACGCATTTTTAGGACGCAATGTAAAGAACGCACATTGCAAATAACAATGGCAGAGAATATAGAAACCGAGGAATTAAGCAATTTAAGTGAAGATTTGAGCGATTTGTCTTCAGTTTGGGAAGCCGAAGTCAGTTCGAGTGATGAACAACAAACAGCTGGTTATAATGTAGGTCTGCAGTCGTATTTATTTGAGCCTTACCGTTCAGGGAGCGAGGGAGACTCCGACTTATTTTGTCCATTCTTGACAAAGTTTTTCATCTTTTGGGAAAGTGAAAAGGCTCACTTGTTCACTGGCGATATTAGAACAACCAAATGCGACACCACGTACCGGCATTTTTCAAGTTTTACACACAAAAAAAGGCGATCTTGAAGACAATGAAACTGTGTTCATGGCGCAGCCGCAGACTGAGCTTCATGTCCCTACGTCACAGGACGTCGCATGCATAAGTACCCGGATTTCCCATGATGAAACACAGCGCCAAGTTTAAAATCGCTTTGAAACAAATTTTCATTGATTTATCATTTTGCTTGTAAAAACTAACATAGTTGAATGATACAACATATATATGTTGTGGCCACTTTATGCATAGTTCCAACATCATGTCACAATACCTTTAAGGGACTGCCAGACAATGCCTCACTCCAGAATGTGAGGATTTCACCTGTTTCTCACCTGATTCTCTTCTTAATTGTCCACAGGTGTCTTCCTCTTGTCTCATTAGTGATCAGTATTTAGTCTCTGTGACTTCACATGAAGAGGCAGTTGGGTTCCTGACTTCAGAGGAGAAGGAGCTGGGTTGCTGCAGAGGAAAGTCCTTGCACATGACGTTAATTGAGCATTGTCCTCCCATGGTGTCATGATCTGCTGGTCTGCTTTGAGCTTTGTCTGCACCAAGGGTCCCCTTTGGGGGCCTGGTAAGTAATTGCTGTTCCTTCAGTGATTTATCCTGTGTGATGTTTGTGCAGTTCACTAATTGTCATTTTTGTCTTTCCGAGCCATCTGGTCATCATGCTTGTGGGTTCCTCCGTCGGCGCCGGCCGGTCCAGGTCCAGATTCCAGCTAAAACCGGCCCTGGCGTCCAGCTCGTCCAGTGAGTCCAGCTCCTGCGCGGATCGTGACAGAATGCTCAATTACTACAAAGTCCAACTGCTTCTGGAGTACCTGTCTTCCTGTGGGTAACGTATTGCTGCCCTCCTCGCTCCTCTGGGGGCGCTGGAGACGTAGACCTGCTCCTCCGTGCTCCCCGGTGGGCATTGGTTCCTCCGTGCTCCTTTGTGGGCATTGGAAGCGATTTTCCATTTCCATCCGTGTCCCCTCTTGGCCTCGGTGTCTGTTCTGTTCCCCTCCTCGCTCCTCCGTGGACGCTGGAGCCGAACCTCTGTCCCCCTCCTCGCTCTCAGTGGGTGTTGGAGGATTTCCTCTGGGCTCCAGAGTCTGCTTCCCCTCCTTGCTCTTTGAGCTTTGGAGTCGAAGATCTGTCCCTTTCTACGCTCCTCCTGGGGCGTTCTGTACCTCCTCGCTCCTCTGTGGGCGCTGGAGACGTAGTCCTGGTCCCTCCGTGTTTCCTCGAGGGGTGTCGAGTGACATCCGTGTTCCTCTGTGTTCGTGTTCCTCTGTGTTCTCTCTTGGATGTCGTGGGACATCCGTGGAGAGGGGGGTATGTGAGGATTTCACCTGTTTCTCACCTGATTCTCTTCTTAATTGTCCACAGGTGTCCTCTTGTCTCATTAGTGATCAGTATTTAGTCTCTGTGACTTCACATGAAGAGGCAGTTGGGTTCCTGACTTCAGAGGAGAAGGAGCTGGGTTGCGGCAGAGGAGAGTCCTTGCACATGACGTTAATTGAGCATTGTCCTCCCATGGTGTCATGATCTGCTGGTCTGCTTTGAGCTTTGTCTGCACCAAGGGTCCCCTTTGGGGGCCTGGTAAGTAATTGCTGTTCCTTTAGTGATTTATCCTGTGTGATGTTTGTGCAGTTCACTAATTGTCATTTTTGTCTTTCCGAGCCATCTGGTCATCATGCTTGTGGGTTCCTCCGTCGGCGCCGGCCGGTCCAGGTCCAGATTCCAGCTAAAACCGGCCCTGGCGTCCAGCTCGTCCAGAGAGTCCAGCTCCTGCGCGGATCGTGACAAAGAAGAGGAAGCCAGGAGAATAAATAGGATATTCTCCACCACACCATCCAGTGTATGCTCAGTGGCAGAGGAACAACAGCAATCTCCTAGGAAAGCCTAGAACTCAACGACACATGGATACTGTAGTGCTTGAAACTAAGCAACAACAGGACACTAAGGGCCTTCATCAAGAACTCCATGGGAATGTGGAAGGCAGCTACATGTATGTAGCATATATGTGTAAATAGAAGAAGAAGGGTGACACTTGTTTTTCACTTTACCACAAATTTACAGTATTTGTTTTGCACGCGTTAAAATTGGGAGCACAAAGTCAACACATTGAAGCCCTTGAATCATCAGACTCAACAGGTGAAGCTGAATTCGTTGTTACAGGGAATTCTTATTACAATGTTATACCCAGTGAGGTGAAAACTGAGTTGAACTGAATTTCCCTTTTAAATGTTATTACAAAATTAACCAAGAATCGTCAACAATATCAAACAAGATTGAACATCACAAATGATGAAGGATAATAACTTGGAGAACAACTAACGTGAAAAGGCGTAAAGTATTTACTTTAACAACAATGAACAATCTCAACAATAATTAATCAGTCATGGATTAATTCTCTTTCATCTAAGGCAAAGTTAATTCTTAGAGCAGGAATTATTTTGGCTTTTATACACACACAAATTAAGACAAAGTTCAACTATTTGATAAATAGTTTACTTTGGAATTTGGTTGAAAGAATTTATTTAATGTGACCTGATTACATCATTTATTATCAAGGCACAACAGGAAATTATTGATCATTTGAAATAATTTAATCAAGTTGCATCAGCTAAAATGACCCTAACTAGACCCAAAGTGTCATTCATGTCAGCAGGTTTCAGCTCCTTACAGGTCAGTGCTGAGGGCTGGGTTCACTCATCTTTCTGGGGTTTTGTTGGCTCATCAGACCAGGACACACCAGGAGGAGAGGACTAGCCAGGTCCTGCCCGAGGTGGCTGAAAGTTACTGTGACTGTTTCAAGGGTCGGTGAGGAGGCAGCTGATGAGAAGGTGTGCAGGCAATCAGCAACTTTCTGCTGGATTACACTTTAAACTGAAAATATGAGTCTCACACAGAGAAAAATAATGTTTTACCTTCTGTAGTTACTGGAACTCTATTTTACTTCTAACAATAAATGTCACGAGGAAACATTGTGTTCTTTGCTAATTTATAAATGAGACAGACATCACATGAACACATCAGTACAGGGAAAACAGATGAACTGAAACATGTCACACAAAGAAACTGCGTTTGAACTCTCAGCTCTGAAAACGATTTTGGTAAACTCTGACATTTTATAAATCTCCTCTGATGTAAACAGGTTCCTGTGAAAAACACACAGGAAAAGTTGTTTTCTGACTAGCAGAACAGAGAAGTACCATGTGTTAAAACACATTACAACATTTCACCTGATTTCATTATAGATTATTCATGTTCACACAGTTTTTTCTTTCTTAAAATCATAAAAAAAGATGAACCAGTGGTCAGACTATAGCTGACTGACGCCAAAAATATACTACATGCGGTCCGGCTCCGCCCCGCTCCGCAGGTCGCAGCTGAGCGAGTCCAATTTCCACTTCCTCCGCTCCGCTCAGGTCCGCCTGCATGCGCCGCTCTGAGACGCATGCGCGGGAATTGCGAGATCGCGCGATAAATCAAGTGATAAATAAGTAAGTCAGAACAAAACAATTCATTCGGTGGAAGAAGGAGAACAACAGTAGAGACTGCTGCCTTGATCTTCTCTCGTAAATGAGCGACAGGACATGGTTTGAGCAACAGGAAGTGATGTATTACATTTCAGAATAAAATACTTTATTTATTTATTTATTTATTTTGTATTGCGTTTGTAGGCGTAGTCATAAATGATAGTTTGACAGCATTTTTGTACAAATAAATCCGTATAGAGCTAGGATTAAGTCCGCCCGTGGTGATTTTATTTTGTAAATACGGAAGTTGTGCTCGTTCCTTTTCCTGTTGGTGCGACGTAATCTTCAAAAGTTGACTCCGGCACAGCTCCGGCGTCCGGCAGAAATAGAAAAATTTCTAATTTTGACGGACTGCCGTCCGCTCTCCGCAGCTCGCCGCCGCCGTGCGGAGCCAGTGTAAATTCTGTCATTGATTATAATGGGTGCGTATTTGCTGCGGAGGTCGGACCGGAGCGGGGCGGAGCCGTAACGCATGTAGTGTATTTTTGGCGTGAGTCCAAGGACAGTGAATGTGTGAAAACATCAGATGGTATTCAAGTCAAAAGTAACTCTAAAGAAAACAGTTCATAGTGAGTCTGGAAGACAACGCAAAGGTCAGATGTCATAGTCAGGGGGACTCATCTTCATGCTACACACACCCACAAACCCATACACACATGTGTATAATATAATAATAATAATAATAACAATAATAATAATCATTTTATTTAAAAAGCGCCTTTAGCAGAGCAGGTGAAGGCCCTGCTCCCCATGGTGGGGTGACAGGCAGAGGGTGCATGGAGGTGTAGTGAAGAGGAGGATCTGAGAGAGGGGATGGAGATGTGTAGGAGGTCAGATAGGTAAGGAGGGGCAAGATTGTGGATAGCTTTGAAAGTGAGAAGAATAATTTTGAAAACGATGCACGATTTAACCGGGAGCCAGTGGAGCTGCTGCAGGACAGGAGTGATGTGGTTATAGTAGGAGGTTTGAGTGATGACACGGGCAGCTGAGTTCTGGACCATCTGTAACTTGTGGAGAGATTTGTTGAGGAGGCCATAAAGAAGGGAGGTGCAGTAGTCAATCCAGCAATTCACAAGACTGTGAACGAGGATGGCAGTGGAGTGGGGTTTGAGAGAAGGACAGAGACGGTTAATTACGGTGGCCGAGGGGTGCAAACGCGCAGCAAAAACAGAACAGCACGCTGCAAAAAGAAAACGGCGTTCCAAAAGTTGAAACACGCATCAAAATGAAAACAACAGCGTTCCAAAAGTTGAAACACGCATCAAAATGAAAACAACAGCGTTCCAAAAGTTGAAACACGCATCAAAATGAAAACAGCAGCGCTCCAACAGATGAGGCGCACTGCAAAAGATAAGTCGCGCTCCCAAAAGAGGACGACCTGCAAATACAGAACGAGCTGCAAATAGAAAAGCCACAACGGAAGTGCTCCAGACCACTAGGGGCAGTCGAACAAAGAACAAATCATAAGCATATTATAGTTTTCGGAATGGCAATAGTTATTTGTGTATTTTAACTTGAAGAATGTTTTACACATCGAAACTATCCCATTGTATTTGTTTTAATAATGTGCGATAGAGTGGTAACGTATTGATGCTTGGTTGGCTTAGTGGTCTAACACAATGCCTCGAATGTGGGAGATCTGGGTTCGATTCCCGGGCTCGGAAATTTTTGTGGTATTAATTTTTTTTTTTTAAGCCTTTTGTTTTGGATAAATCGGATGGAATAGATAAATACATCTACATGTTTATTATTTGTTGTTGCTTGGTTTATGTTGTTGGCAAGACTTTTAGCTTGTTTTAGGTTGTTGCTGGAGGAGGCGTGACAACCCCCAACCTCCTCCCCACGCCTGCTGCCTAAAACAAACTAAAACTCTAGCCACCAACATAAACCAAGCAACAACAAAGAATAAACATGTAGATGTATTTATCTATTCCACCCGATTTATCCAAAACAAAAGGCTTTAAAAAAAAAAAGAAATTAATACCACAAAAATTTCCGAGACCGGGAATCGAACCCAGGTCTCCCACATTCGAGGCAATGTGTTAGACCACTAAGCCAACCGAGCATCAATACATTGCCTCTCTATCGCACAGTATTAAAACAAATACAACGAGATAGTTTCGATGTGTAAAATATTCTTCAGTAATAAATAAGTTAAAATACACAAATAACTATTGCCATTCCGAAAACTATAATATGCTTATGATTTGTTCTTTGTTCGACTGCCCCTAGTGGTCTGGAGCACTTCCGTTGTAGCTTTCCCTATTTGCAGCTCGTTCTGTATTTGCAGGTCGTCCCCTTTTGGGAGCGCGACTTATCTTTTGCAGTGCGCCTCATCTGTTGGAGCGCTGTTTTCATTTTGATGCGTGTTTCAACTTTTGGAAAGCTGCTGTTTTCATTTTGTTGCGTGTTTCAACTTTTGGAACGCTGCTGTTTTCATTTTGATGCGTGTTTCAACTTTTGTAACGCTGTTGTTTTCATTTTGATGCGTGTTTCAACTTTTGGAGCGCTGTTTTCTTTTTGCAGCGCGTTTGCACCCCTCGGCCACCGTAGTTAATATTTCAGAGATGGACATAAGCAGACTGTAACAGTAACAACAGTAACACTGTTGATGTGTGAAGTGAAGGAGAGAGTGGTGTCAAGGATGACATGGCCTGACCTGAGGGGAGGGGGATAGCAGACAGTTGTTAAGGGGGGTGAGAAGATGTTCTGATTTTGAAATGAGTTTTTTGCACAGACGAGGATGATTTCTGTTTTTTTATGCCTGGTCCTCACTAAATGCATCAAAACGCTCCCAATGCACCGTGTTTGCTGCTTGTCAACAGATGTCTGTTTCCACTGCAGACGCGCAGTGGGAGCAGCGTCTGGCTCCCTTCCCGGTCAGATATGTGTTGTTTTTCTGTGCACCGAGCAGATAAAATCAGCTTCACGTGAGCCTCGTTACTATTTGAGTGGGTTTTCTACGAGCCGAACTGCAGCTCCAAAAGTCTTTGTTGAGATTAAAACGTTTTTTTTTTTTTATGTTTGGGGTGATGTACGCTCGAGTGGACAGCAGCAACTTTAAAAATGCCAGGTTTTCCTACCGGAGGCTGTTTTCGTCCACAGAAAGTCCCGTCGTCGTTGCGTCATCACATAGCAGAGTCTCTCCCGATTGGTTGCTGCGACGCTGCGAGCAGCAGAAGCAAGAATATTCTGGCTTCTGCTGCTTGGCTGCTTGGCTGCTGCGGACGCGTGCATGCGTGAAAAGGGACTTCTGGGTGCTGCTGCGCTGCTTGAAATGCTGACGATGCACCGCGTCACGCCCTGCTGCTCCAAGATGCCCGGCCACATAGACTTTCAATGTAAAGTGGCTGCTTTGGCTGCGCGAAAAGCGTTTGGTGAGGATCCAGCATTACTGTTTAGTTGAAGGAAATTGTTAGAAAACCAGTGATTTAGCTCACTGAGACAGTCAGTGAGGATAGAGGGTGGATGGTGGAGTTTGGTTTTGTTGACAAGTAGAGCTGTGTGTCATCAGCATAACAGTGGAAATGGACATCACATTTGCGGAAGATGTGACCAAGAGGAAGGGGGTAAATGATGAAGAGGAGGGGTCCGAGGACAGAGCCTTGGGGCACATCCATGGAGACGGGAAGACTGGGAACAGAACGATTTAAGCTGAATGAATTGAGTGCGGTCAGAGAGATAAGATTTGAACCAGTCTAACGGAGTACCTGAAATGCCAATGGAGGTTAGTCTGTTGAAGAGGATAGAGTGACAGATTGTATCGAAGGCAGAACTTAGGTCAAGTAGATTTTTCTTTTCATTTGTTTTTGTTTTCATGATGGAGAACAATCATGTAATTGTCTAAATGTTTATGTTCACCTGTCAGCAAAATTAGTTAGTGGGACAAACATTTGGGTGCTATGCAAACTTTGCATGTAAATGCTCCAACTGTGAGTCAAACCTGCAACCTTCTTGCTGCAAGACAACAGTGCTAATCAACTGCACCAATTTACAGCCCTCTATGTTTGAATCTCAAAGTCAACCTCAACCTACTACAGTAGATCCGTGGCCGTCAGCAATACCGTTTTAATAAGTTATGATGAAATGTGTCCACCTTTGTGCATCACAGCTGTTCTAAGATGGTATTCAGAAGGTTCTTTATGAATTAAACGTAGTGAACATTTGCTCCAGTCAGTGCTAAAAAAAACATATTTTTGCATACTTGTTATGCCCTCGTGGGGATAGCTGTGTATTTAAGCAGTTGGTCCGTCATTATGACATTAATCTTCTATATTTAACAGTCAGAAGCCAGATTAGGATCTCAAACAATAGAGACCAGGAAATCTGCTTTTTGTTCTTCCTGCTCTCTGTGGCAGTGATTACGTAAGCCTGCCCCATCTTACATAAGTGTCATTAGTCAGCAGTAAATTTCAAACTGTCAAAATGCTTTGGAGAAACATTTGCTTGAAGCAGATTTAAAGCGGCAACAAAAAAATACCTTGTGTCCCCAGTGGTAATCCTGGCAGCCATCTTTGCACACCAAGAGGAACCATTGGACATTACGTTTATCTGTTAGTAATCTGATGATGTAAAATCTATGCTAATGTGAAAGAATGATAATACGGATGTGTAAACTGATGCTTAAGAGTTTGGCTTTTAAGATACACATTTCACGGCCAACAGGTCTAATAACCCTCAGCTTTTTATTTTTGTAAAACAAACCAGTTTTAAATTATCTAATAACTTTAGCAGATACTTAAGCTGTCCGTTTCCCTGAAGATTACTTGCATAGAGGCATTTTATTAAATGCTTGTAAGATCCCATTTGCAGTGCTGACTACAGTACATAGTTGACAGACTATATCAAACTGTGCAGCTTCACACTCTGTCTTTGCGAGTCAGTAGTCACTACTAGGCAACCGAGCCAAGAAACCACCAGCTGGTGCAGAGACCGTTACATCCGAAAACGTGAGGCATGTGAATTTATTTAATTCAACCCATGAGCATGTTTTCTGTCAGTAAGTATCAGTCTCTCATTGACAGATACATCACTGTGAGCGTGGCAGAAGATATACAAAGAACGTAGGTGGAGTTGCATTACCACAACCTTCCTTCGTCTTTTCCTTCAGTATATTAAAATACAGCTGTGTACTGTATACTAATACATGTACATACTGTTTCTTTTATCCTCTAAGTTTATGTGTTATACATGACATCTAAATGCTGTGAGTGCTTGATACCAAAGTGAAAATCCTTTGTGCACACAAACTTGGCCACGTAAAGTGATTCTGATTTTAATTCTGATTCTGGAGTGGAGAGCATTTTGATTCTTCGGTTTAAATTCGAACAAAGTCACTTTTGACGTTTTTATTTTTTAGCCACGTCAATAAACAAGACGTATGTCCTTCACTTTCAGCAGAACTCACAGTCCTAGGTTAAAGAAGTGGGTTTAATTTCTTGTTCAAGGGAAGCAAAATTAATCTGCCACAACAGTCCCAAGAACTTTCCCACTGCACTTATTTTGTTCTAGTTTGGGAGTTTTCTGACAATAATCGTTTTCGCTCATACTTCTAGTCAAATTTCTTTTGAAAATCATTTTCTTCTTTCGGCTTTTCTCTCTTTAAATGTTGCCACAGCGAGTCATCCTCCTCCATCTCTGTCTGCTGCATCCTCTTTCCTCACTCCAACCTCCATGTCCTCTCTAACTGCATCCATATATCTCCTCTTTGTCTTTTTCCTGGCAGCTGCATTTCTAACATCCTTCTACCAATATACCCACTGTCCCTCCTCTGGACATGTCCAAACCATCTCAGTCTGGCCTCTCTAACTTTATCTCCCAGTTGTTCAACATGTGCTGTACCTCTGATGATCTCATCCCTAATCTTATCCATCCTTGTCACTCCTAAGGAGAACCTCAACATCTTCATTTCTGCCACTTCCAGCTCTTTCTCCTGTCTTTTTGTCACTGCCACTATTTCCAGACCACACAACATAGCTGGTCTCACCACTGTCTTGATACTACTTAATGGCAGCACGACGGCTCAGTGGTTAGCACTGTTGCCTCAAAGCGGTCCTTGGCTCAACCGCCATTTTGGACATGGGTCTTTCTGGGTGGAGTTTGCATGTTCTTCTCGTGCTTGCATGGGTTTTCTCCGGGTACTCCAGTTTCCTCCCACAGACCAAAACATGCATGTTAGGCTGCCTTCAGGCCCAGGCCTCCCTTGCAAAAGAGATCTGTGGTCTCAATGGGATTTACCTAGTTAAATCAAGGGTAATAAATTACTGTAATGCTGACAGTCCATCAATAAATCAGCCAACCAATCAATCTGTCCTTTTATTTAAAAGCTCCACTTTTGATTTCACATTTTGTCTACCATGTCACTTTTGTTAAAACATTTAATTCATTTTTCTAACAGCATAACCCCCCCCCCCCCACACACACACACACACACACAAATAAATAAATAAAATAAAATGAATAATAATAATCCCTGTTCCTTTTTGGCACCAATTATAAGACAAATAAATGACAAAAAATGAAAGCATCTTGGAGTGTTGTGTTGTGCAACCTTGGACAGTGTTTTTCTCAGAAAATTTGAGGAAGGAAAAAACTGACTTTTCCCCCCTCAAATCAAGGGAATCAAGATAAAGCCAATCTTTTCTTTGCCTTTTATACAGTACTGATTGATTCTGTCAAGTTGGTTAAAATAACTCATCTCACCCCAGAAATGAGGTTCATACATCAAATATGACTCCATGTAAAATAATTTTATCAAGCAGTGAAGACATTTCCCAGTATGTTTAAAAAACAGTGGTTATATGACATTTTGTCCCACTCTACTGGGAA
>JBBPBX010010078.1:31954-58636 GCA_038048925.1 Garcialebias charrua | reverse complement strand
TTGCTATTCACAGAGGGCTGAGTGATACTAGCAATAACAGCATTGTAAGAGACAGTTGAACCCGGAGGCCTCCACCCCTGTTTAATGATGGACGGTTTCTTTTCACAAAGATGGCCTCCTTTACTCCTCTCTCAAACCATCGTTCCTCTCTATCAAGGATGTGAACATCTTCATCCCTGAAAGAGTGACCGCTGGCCTGGAGATGAGTGTAGACCACAGAGTCCTGACCTGATGATGTTGATCTTCTGTGCTGGGCCATCCTTTTGGCCAGTGGCTGTTTAGTTTCCCCGATATAAGACTGATCACAGCCCTCCTGACACTGAACAGCATACACAATATTACTCTGTTTGTGCCGGGGGACTGGATCTTTGGGATGAACCAGTCTTTGCCGTAATGTATTTTGGGGTTTAAAAGCCACTGGGACGTTGTGTTTAGAGAATAAACGTCTCAATGTCTCTGAAACTCCCGCAACATACGGAATGACCACTGGTCTGGGTTCCTTCTTTTCACCTGATGGCTGGCTGGAGTCCTGTTTGGGTTTCTTCTCTGCTTTCAGGAAGGCCCAGTTAGGATATCCACATTTCTCTAGAGCCTGTTTTGTGTGTGATTTCTCCTTCTGTCTGGCTCCTGAGTTAGTGGGGACGCTGTCTGCTCTGTGGTACAGAGTCCTGATGACTCCTAACTTGTGCTCCAGAGGGTGATGGGAGTCAAACTGTAAATACTGGTCTGTGTGGGTGGGTTTGCGGTACACCTCAGTTTGCAAATTTCCTCTATCAGAAACTGAGACCTCACAGTCCAAGAAAGCCAACCTGCCATTTTTTACATCTTCTCGTGTGAACTTGATATATTTATCCACAGAGTTGATGTGATCAGTGAAATGTTGGACTTCCTGAGATTTAATTTTAACCCAGGTGTCGTCAACATACCTGAACCAATGACTTGGTGGTCTCCCTGAAAAGGATGTCAAAGCTCTCTTTTCTACCTCCTCCATGTACAGGTTGGCAACAATAGGAGAAACTGGAGACCCCATAGCACACCCATGTTTCTGCCTATAATATTGCTCCCCATATGTGAAGTAGGTTGACTGCAGGCACAGTTTCAAGAGTTGACACAGTTGTTCTGTGGAAAGTGTGGTCCTGTTGCTCAGAGTGGTGTCTGATTTTAACCTTAAACAGACCACCTCTACTGCTTCATCAACAGGAATGCACGTAAAGAGTGATGTGACATCAAAAGAGACCATTGTTTCATCAGTCTCCATGATGACATCCCTCACCTTATCCACAAAGTCCATGGTGTTCTGTATGTGGTGTTCTGAGCTGCCAACTAAAGGGATGAGTACAGATGCCAGATATTTGGAAACATTGTAAGTGACAGAGTTAATCATGCTAACAATTGGTCTTAAAGGTACACCTTGTTTGTGGATTTTGGGTAAACCATACAGACTTGGCGTGGCCTCCCCTGGGTACAGTCTGTGGTACAGAATATTGTCAATAGCCTTGTCCTGCTTCAAAATTTTCAGGCAATCTATCAACTTCTTCTTGTAACCACTTCCTGGATCTCTTTTCAGCGGTTCATAAGTGGTTAAGTCACTAAGGAGTGACATAACTTTCTCATGATAGTCTTTCTGGTTCAAAATCACTGTGCACCTTCCTTTGTCTGCTGGGAGAATTATGATGTTTTTGTCTTTGCTAAGCGTGGTGAGTGCATCCCTCTCTTCTCTACTGATGTTGGAAGGTGGTGGTTTGGCATTACTAACCGTGTTTCCATCCATTTTAATTGCGAAATTTGAGCTACCTCGCAAATATGTAAATACAAATTAATGCAGATCAGAAGTGTTTCCATCTGCTGGCTTGAAGCGCTTCTTCCAAGCCGCACACAGCGTCATTACGTCAGACGTCAGCGTCATTACGTCAGACGTCAGCACTGCGCATGTCTACAGTAAACAGGAAGTAGCAGTTGAAAACAGAACCCGGCCACACATCTCATCAAAATGGAGAGAATATTTCAGGTACGTGTTGCTATCGGGCGAGTTGTATTTATTCTGTCATGCCAACTAGTTTTAGCGATGTTACATGTTGTCCGGAGCGGAAACAGCTGATCAGTCACGTGACGTGAATTTTCGCTACGGCAGCACGAGTCGGCAAATGTGTTTCCATCTGTCATTTTGCGCAGCTGCTCATTTTCGCAGATCCCAAAAACCACCTCAAGCGAGCGTAAAAACTTTTTAGCGTAATTCAGGAAGTAACCTCGCAATTTGCCGTTTCCATTAAGCTTTTCTGCTGCGCTACTTCAAATTGCGCAGCTAGAAACCTTGATGGAAACACGGCTACTGAGTGAGTTTAATTGTCTCCTTTCACTTAAAGGGAGCTAGCTCCCTTTATGGGAATGGAGCCTGCATGGAGGAGGGAGACAATTCCACTCACTCCTTCATCTTTAAAAACTGTTAGGATAGGCTAAGTGCTTGGTGGCTGTACAGTACTGTACATTTATCTATTTATTAAAAATATACTGTACAGTTCAGTATATATTTTTATTTATTTATTTATAAATAGATAAATGTACAGTACTGTACAGTCACCAAGCACTTAGCCTTAGGGATGTCCCGATCAGGTTTTTCTGGCCCCGAGTCCGAGTCCTTTAATTTTAGGAATTGGCCGATACCGAGTCCCGATCCGATACTTCTAAAATACATTTTTAAAATGAAGGGGAAAAAAAGAAACAGATCCAGATGTCCCTTCATTTTTATTTTATTTACCTTAACATTTAACAGAGTACTTCTGTGAGGTAGATTGAACAATCAAGTAATAAGATTTAAAATAAAATTCTTCACATTGAAGTTTAGTGCAACAGTATAAATGTCTAATTTAAAATAAGCAGCTCAACTTAAAATACCAGAACATGACCACAACCTGAGCAGAACCAGAACCTGAGCAGAACCAGAACCTGAGCAGAACCAGAACCTGTGCAGAACCAGAACCTGAGCAGAACCAGAACCTGTGCAGAACCAGAACCTGAGCAGAACCAGAACCTGAGCAGAACCAGAACCTGTGCAGAACCAGAACCTGTGCAGAACCAGAACCTGTGAACAGAACCAGAACCTGAGCAGAACCAGAACCTGAGCAGAACCAGAACCTGAGCAGAACCAGAACCTGTGCAGAACCAGAACCTGTGCAGAACCAGAACCTGTGCAGAACCAGAACCTGAGCAGAACCAGAACCTGAGCAGGCATGTAAACAAATAAGAAACTTAAAGTGTCCGTTTTATAAAATAAGGCTAGTAACATGCTTTTCTGAACAGCACTCCTTAACTCTCCTCCTGTGGCTTCACAGAAGGAAGTGTATGTTTTTAAATATAAATATAAAGTCTCTTGCAGCGTGAGCTGGCTCGTCTTCGGCTGCGTCGTCTGGTTAAACTCTGTGTATTGTGTCGGGTGTTTGTTTCTGATGTGCCTAATCAGGTTTGTTGTGTTAAATGCAGCCTTTTCCTTACCTTCTCTTGAAATACGAACTTTCCATTTGTCATCCACTTTAAAATATCTCCACACAACAGACATCGCTGCCTCCACTTCAAGTTAATGCCGCGTTCCGCTTCTTTTTTACGACAGTCACCGCTTTACAGCGGGCACTGCTTTACGGTAGGCACTGCTGCAAAACTATTGTGCATGTTTTGTTCCGAGACAATTTGACTCTGTAACTCAACATACAGTTAATATAATATTCCCGTTTGTGTTTAGAATAAATATACACATATATATCCGATCCCTGATCGGTGTGTAACGCCCGAGTCGAGTCTGAAGTCACGTGATCGGGACCCGGTTTTCGATCACGTGATCGGATCGGGACATCCCTACTTAGCCTATCCTAACACAGTTGAGGAGTCAGTTGAATTGTCTCCCTCCTCCCCAGCAGGCTCCATTCACATAAAGGGAGCTAGCTCCCTTTATGTGAAAGGGAGACAACTCAACTCACTACTTCATCTTTAAAAACTATTTTAGGATAGGCTAAGTGCTTGGTGACTGTACAGTACTGTACATGTATTCATTTATAAAAAAAAAAAAACTTTTAATGAGATACTTATTTGTAAGTATGGGACCTTGTAAGCAAGAGCACTCGTAAGTCGGGGACTACCTGTATATACATACACAGAATGCAATAAAAATGTATGTAATTCCTCAGGAAAAAAATTAATTTGCAAGAACACAAGTTTTGTCCTACATATTATAAACTCATTTGCCACAGGTGTTGAGAAATTCCAGAAGTTTGTTCAACTCAGTTCTGGTGGTTTTGGAGTGATGACAGGATGCATCCATGCAGCCTATGTAATATATAATTCTGTGGACAGAGGGTGGGAGTGTGTACAGGCTGGGGAGTTTTGCAAGAATGATGAGGACTGTGGCTCCTTGGATACAAATGACATTGAAGTAATTTTATTTTTATTTTTATTTATTTATTTATTCATTTTACATTTGTTAAAAGGAAAAATCTTCTTTCATGAAATATTTAAAACAAGAGAAAAAAAACATAAAATGAAAGGAGGCAGGAAGAAGAAAAAATCTTATTATACCTGCCCCTTTTTTTCAAAAAACAAAACAAAATCAAATACAAACAATTCACTCCAACAATAGTATCACTAAGCAATTGATCCAAAAGAAAAACTCATTTCAATTTTAACATTTTCATGTACAAAAAACTCGAGTAATACTTAAAAAAAGAAATTTTTAGTATTTTGTTAACAATTTAGTTTTGATCATTTTTTTAAACACAAGCACTGACTTAGCAGATTTAACTTCATTTCCTAAACCATTCCACAAATCAACTCCCTGTATTGAAACAGACCGTCCCTTTAAGCTTGTTCTATACTGAGGTTTAGCAAAAATCTCAGTTCCCTTAAGATTGTAGCTGCTCGTCCTTTTTACAAAATTAATTTGAACATTTGAAGGCAGTACATAATTATGCGCTCTATACATCACCAACAAAATGTTGTAATCAACTAAATCATAAAACTTTAGCAACTTGAGTTGTTGAAACAATACATTTGACGGATGACAGTAAGGCTTTCTCGTAATTATTCTCACAGCTCTTTTTTGTAAAATAAAAATAGGCTTCGTGATGGTTTTACACGCCTTTCCCCAAACTTCAACACAATAAATTAAATGTGGAACAAAAATTGCATTATACAACAGATACATAGCTTTATCATTCAAAAAATCTTTCACTTTGTAAAGCACCGCAGTAGACCTAGATAACTTAAGTTTAACTAGATTTATATGCTGTTTCCACGACAGTTTGTCATCAATAACTACCCCCAAAAACTTCACCTCGTTTACTCTGTGAACTTCAACACCATTAATTTTAAAAGAAAAATCCAAATTATTCTTTTTATTACTAAATAACATATAATTCGTTTTATCCAGGTTTAATGATAATTTGTTCAATTTAAACCAAGATTGTAGTTTAACAAACTCCATTTTTAACAGCTCAGACATTTGATTTAAATCACTACCAGAATAAAAAAAAGTTGTATCGTCAGCAAAGAGAACACATTTTAAAAGTCCAGACACCTTCACTAGATCATTCACATACAAAATAAACAACTTAGGTCCAAGTATTGAGCCTTGTGGGACACCACATGTGATCTTGCAGAGGTTTGATCGTATACCATCAATTTGTACAAACTGTTGTCTATCTTTCAAGTAGCTACGCACCCACTGTAGAGCTTGTCCTCTAATACCATACTTATTTAATTTATTAGTGAGAATGGTGTGGTCAATTGTGTCAAATGCTTTCTTCAAATCAATAAACAGACCAATGCAATGTTGCTTTTGATCAATGGCTGTGGTAATTTGTTCCATTAGTTCCATAAGAGCCATGGAAGTGGAATTTTTAGATCGAAAACCATATTGACTGTCACTTAAGATATTAAATTTATCAAGAAATTTATCTAATCTGGTTACGAAAATTTTTTCTAGAATTTTGGAAAATTGTGGCAGCAATGATATTGGTCTGTAATTGTTAAAGACGCATTTGTCACCATTTTTAAAAATAGGGATCACCTTTGCTACTTTCATATTTTCAGGAAATACACCCGTGGAAAAAGACAAATTACATATGTATGTGAACGGTTCGATGACAAGACTTATTATGTCTTTTACAACCGTCATGTCCATGTCAACCCAGTCCTTAGATTTTTTATCTGCAAAAGTTTTCACTACCAACAATATTTCTTCCTTCTCAATTTCCTGTAGAAACATAGTGTTTTCACAACCTTCGATTAAGTGACACACATCCTTATCAACTAATGGAATTGTTTTTGCAAGGTGTGGTCCCACGTTCACAAAATAATTATTGAATCCATTTACAACTTCATGTTCATCCTGTATTTCATTATTTTCATCCACAAAATACTGAGACAAGCTCATACAGTTTTTGCGTTTATTCAATACACTGTTCATTACTCTCCAAGTTGCTTTCATGTCACCACTTGTTTTGTTTAATAGTTCACTATAATATTCTCTCTTTTGTTTTTTTATAATTCCCGTTAATTTGTTTTTATACTTTTTATATTTGGTTTCCGTCTCGGGAGTACTGTTTTTCAAGAAACAAGAATACAGATAGTTTTTTTTCTTGCATGCGTTTCGGAGTCCTGTCGTCATCCACGGTTGATCAATAGTACGTTTCTTAGTATGATTTTTTTGTACACAATTTTTTGTATACAAAACATCCAAAATTTTCATGAACTCATCATATGATTTGTTAACGTCATCCACATACACATCATTCCAATTTTGTTTTATCAAGTCATCTTTAAATCTATCTAAAGATTTTTTTGATGTGTTTAATATTTTTTTCGTTCTTATAACCGGTCTTGTAATACTATCTTCTTTATTATAAATTGTAAAAACTGGTAAATGATCAGTCAAATCAGTCATCAAAATACCACTTATGATATTGTCATCTGCTAAATTTGTGAAAATATTATCAATTGTTGTGGAACTGTGCGTTGTTATTCTCGTAGGATTTGATATCAAAGGAAATAAATTTAGACTACACATTGAATTTGTGAAAGTACTGATGTTATTTGAGTCAGTCTTATTTCCTAGATCAATGTTGAAGTCGCCACATAGGAAGACTGGTTTGTTTCCTCTCTTATCTAACAACTCAAGGATTCTATCAGTGAAAAACTCTATGTTTGACCCAGGTGATCGATAGACACAGCTTATTATGAAGTTTTTACCATTTTTGTTTATTATTTCAATAGTTATCATTTCCATTAAATTATCAACAACTATAGACATGTCACCAATTTGTTTACATTTTATTTCACTGTTAATAAATAGAGCTACTCCACCACCCTTTTTTTTATTTCTATTTTTATAGTACAATTCATATCCTTCAATATAAGCATTATGAATGTTTTCATCGTTCAGCCATGTTTCGGAAAGTGCTATTATTGTAAAGGTGTTTTTCAAACTTTTTAAGTAAGCTGTTATCTTTGATATACTTGCATTGATGCTTCTACAATTAAAGTGAATAATGGAGAGACTTCCATTTATTATTTTAATATTATCAAACTGTTTTTCATTATAATATTTACTTTCATTTAATGATGGAAGAAAATTTTTTTCAATTTCATCATCAACCTCGTATATTTTTAACTCCGATTCATCGCACATAATCATGATGTAATGTATTTGTTCGTCAGACTGTTCATTTTGTATATGTTATTGAGAAAATACTCTTGATTGTACTTGTCCATCTCAGAATGACGTCTAAAGCTTTTCCAAGTCCGCTAATTCCTTTATCATTTGAGGTTTAGAATCTTCCAGCACTTTGATCCATATTTTCCCGTTTTTCGTCCATGTTGATACTAATTTATGTTGATCTCTTAACCTTAATAAATATTTTATTGTGGGACTGAATATCAGTGAATGAGCGTGATCGGATGAAAAATTGTGTGAAGAGATGCTGATGGTGGACAAATGGGGCTGTGTGGAGGGAGGGGGAGATCTGAAGATGATTTTTGCAACAATGATAAAGACAGTGGAAAAGGACAGACGGGCCATTTCACTAGTGTGATCTGCTTTGTGGAGACACAATGAGGAACAGGAAGTTCGGATGGGGGAGTATTTTGAAGAAAAAGTGAAGTTTGCTGTGGACTTTGGGCATCCCCAACCAGGAGGGAGAAGTCTTCTTAAGGGCGGACGTCTCCTCTCAGTCTCCGCTTTTATTTTGCTTTGTCTTGTCTGTGAAACTGTTTGAGAGCCTCTCTTCTACAAAATCTTCTGAATCATAACTATGGACTTCAATTTGGTCAGTTGGTCCCTCAACACAACTGATAACATTTCTTTAAAGAGAAGACAGGCTGTAGGCGAGCCGATCTGCCCTGTTGACATGCACACAGTTGGATATCTCATCGACTTGGAAGACTTCATGATGTGTCTATCTCTGCTGTCATCTGTGGATCTTAAGGACGCATATTAAATTGGATATTTGATAACTGGTTCCTGCTTTTTGGATTCGGCTGGTTCCTGGTCTATCAACAAACAAGGAAGTCGTCTGAAGCAAATCTGGACCTGGTCAGGCTGCCTGCCTTACATGATGGCTTGGTTCATGTCTCAAGAACCCAGACTTTTGGCTAAATGGATCAGATCTTGGGGATTTTTTTTCTCTCAGGCACGTTCCATTGTTATGGTTATTTTAATGTGTTATGTTAATGGTAGGGTGGTGCCTGGTCTTGGGCCTTGGCAAAACTGTGATTCAGATTCAGCAGTGGTTTTGTGTGTTTTTGAAAGTCACTGTTTCCTGGGCTGCTTTAATGTATGAGCTGACCTGGGCTGAAGTCCATGTGCCTACATCATTTTTAGGGGGTAAATTGTTTTGAGGTCATATGATGAGCTGAAATGCATTGTTTTGTAACTTGTCAGGTTTTCTGTCAATCATTTCAGATGCATGTTTGTGGTGCTGATCCAAATAAAAAGTGACCCACGTGGGCTCATTGGCCATGAGCTGATCAATCAGAGTGTGTGTTGCTAGAATGGAGGCATGTCCCTCAATGATTGACTGACAGCTGTCCACATGTCGTGATAGAAGTTCAAGAGCCGTGCTCAAAATAAAAGATATATTTGTCAGAATGAGTTTGAAAAAGAACTGGAGACCATATTGAAGCTGGCAGATTTTTAAAAACATCTGTAAGAGAAGCTGAACCCACAGCAGGATGTTCACTGAATCTTCCACCACCTGAGGGAGACGAGGACGAGGCGCGACCCCGCAGGTGATGCTACAGCAGGTGTCACCAACGCGGTGCCCGTGGGCACCTGGTCGCCCAAAGGGACCACAAGGTGCCAATGGGCCATGTTCTAAAAATAGCACTCATCAAGGCACACCACGTTAAAAAAATCTTCATTAATTATATTTTTTAATTTAAGAAATAACGTTTGCAATGATGTATATATTTGAAATTAAAATAATTAATAAAACTTTAAAAAAGAAATAGTTTTATGTATACAGTTTAGCAATATTGCCTGGGGTCAAAGTTCAGAATCAGACCCCTCCCCATTTCTGCAGCAGGGCAGCTACAAGCTAGTTTTACCTCCCAGAGGGGAAAGTGGCAGAAAAACATAAGAAAATACATTTGCACAATGACTTGGAGGAAAAGGTCTTTCACAGTGTTGAAAAACAAGTGTGTCTGCGTCTCATTAGTGGCTGTGCGACAGCAAAACACAACGTGGAGCAACACTTCATCAGCTAACACACTAGCTTCAATGCTAACTATCCCCCTGGTGGCTCGCAACATGCAGAAGAATGCCAGAGCAGCTTTGAGCAGGCAGATGTTTTTCATGAGGCATTTTCAGGTATGGAGCTCTTGAAAGAAGCAATGATGAGATATGTGAAAAATATTTTATTTAAAAGAGTAAAAGGTACTTTGATTAGTTAAGATGATTTTATATGTACAGCACTTTGTTACAGCTGTGGTTGTTTTAAAGGGCTTTATAAATAAAAGTGTTGTTGTTGTTGTTGTTGTTGTTGTTGTTGTTGTTGTTGTTGTTGTTGTTGTTGTTGTTGTTGTTGTTGTTGTTAAAATGCTGCAGATCTGAGGATAAATACTAATGTCACATGATTCATTAAAAAGTTTCACTTTGTTTATTATATTACATTACTGATATTTTGTATCAACAAGAGTTAAGAGTTATTCTGAAATGTTACAAACGCAACAGTTAGTGCAAACAGGGCTTGATTGGAAGATTTTATTCTTAATAGGTTCTTAAAAAATGCTACAGATTTGTTAATAGTGTAGTGGGCATGACCGTGCCCGCTCTGATACACCTGTGTACTTTTGAACTGTTCCAGAGATGACCTTTACTGACCTCTCAGTAAAGCAGGACATTTAACACAATTTATTCCATTAGTTATAATCTGAGGACATAGTCACTAAAAGAGACTATTTCTATATTTGATTTTATTCTAATGTAATCAAAAGAATAACTTTTGTCATTTTCATGATATACGTTATATGCTGTTGTTCTTTTAATATGGAGTATTGCTGTGTTACTTGACCAAATGAAAGCGTCTACTCAAAATATCTATGACAAAGTTGAAGAAGGTGTCAAACTGACTTGCTCCAAAGTTGTTTTTGTTGAGTTCAGCTAAAACTCTCGTTAGCGTCAAGATGTCTCCTTTCTTTCAGACACTTTTCCAAAACATTCCTCTTTGTTATCTAAGCAGGCCTGCTGCTAACCTTGAGTTTTCACTTCACGTTTTCACACTCCTCTCGGCCCACGGACCAATGAGGAAAGTGTGTTCTAATCTCTTTTTTCTTGAGAAAAGCGTTTGTGGCCGTGAAGTTTTCAGTTTTTGAATGGACATAGACCTGAAAGCTCTCTGCCTTGCAGCTGGTCAAGTTTGGTCAAGAGCCAAAGACTAACTTGTCAGCTAGAACTGATGGACGTCTCCATCCAGTTCACAGAGCAAAAGCTCCAAGTTCTTAATGAACTTTCTTTGAGAAACATCTCGTCTTGAAGTCGACCAGTAGATGACATAGTTTCTGATGAGGGACGCGGATCCGAGGAGACGTTGAAAAAGTAAACGAGAACCGGCTCAGACGTGCTGGACCTGCAATGATTCTGTACGCCTGAAAGGCTGAGTGTCACCTCTTTATTAGACTCGTCGTCAAAAGGTAAAGAGCTGTTTACAAACGTACCTGGGATTTAGCAGAAGTCGGATGGAAAGTGTCACTTCTGGTAACATGCTCAAGACAAATTTCCTTTAAACCATTTTTCCTCTTTCCTCCTATTCCTCTCTTATCCTTATTTCAAGCTGGAAACTATATTTTAAGCTGAGAGCCCTCAGACTAAATAATTAACATCATATTTATGTCTGTTGTGTTACATTAAGTGTGTTGATGTGTGTTAAATCGCAAGAAAGTGAAATCCTGTCAATCAAGTGTAATAATGTTGATTTTAGTGATTTATTTTAAATAAATGGTAGTGTCTCCTGGCATACCAACTAAAGTCAACGTTTACTGTCACTTAATGGCTATGGTTATTTATCCATCACAAAGATCACAGAAATATTGGGTAAACTGAAAAAGAAAAGAATCCGTGAATTTACTATTCAATCTGAATAAGTAAAGTAATTAAGGTAAAAGGGAGGTCAGTATTAAAACTGACCCCTTCCTAAATCCTTTACATCTGGTGGCACCGTACGTGTTTAAAGACACATATCTGGTGGCCCTCCATGATTACTACATATTGGTGGCCTCGTACCGGTTTCTGTAAGTTTATTGATAAATCTGTGGTCTCTCATGAACTGTAACGTCGTGTTTGCATAATGGAATCCAAGTTTTAAACTCTGAGGATAATAATTTTGGCTGGAAGTGTCGAGACAAGCAGATTCTGCATGTTTTTATCATTTAAAGCTGAGAATTTATTATTGTTTCAACTCTGTTACACGCTGTTGGAAGCATTCAGGTGAAGTTTTGTCAGCCCGTAGTCTGTGGGGAGTTCTGGTTCGGTTCCGGTCCAGTTCACGCACACACTCCTGTACAGAGCTTTGTTGAATTGACCGCCGAGTCATAGAACCTGAAAGCTAATTTAACATCTACAAGATTGCTGTTGTGGTATTTTACATGTTAGAGCAGGTCAAAGAAGCATATTACTGTTAGAACGTTGTCGGATAGTGGTTCTGAAACCCGAATTCTGCTCCTTTAAAGTGGACGGAACCGACCTGAACGCAGCTCCGAGAGAGTCTGTGTTTGTTCAACAGCTGAAGTGCTGTGTTACTGAGCGTAGCTAAGTTGTGCCTGTTTTAAATGTGATTGCCACGTTTCAGAATTTTGGGAAGTTAATTTGAAGCGTTGAGTTGTTTTAAAGAGTTGTGAAGTTGTGTTCTGCTGTGCAGCTAACGTTAAGAAGACGTGTCTGCATGTTTGTTTATGAGCTGTGATTGGATGAAACGAGTGCTGTGTGCTGTCAATCACTCTTGTAGCGAACGCTGATTCGCTGTTGTGAGCTATCAATCACGTCGCACGCCGTTGCGACCAGCCCGCTTTGTCGTCATTTCCGGCACTACATTGGTCGAAGGTAAGAAACTACATTCACCATGAATGCTTGGAGAATGAACTACAAATGCTGTGATTGATTTGTTGACGTCACGTATGTTGTAGCGAGCTCCGCCTCGCTCACGTAAGAAGCTGGTGACGCGCTACGCACGCTGCGTTGGCCCGCCTATTTTTGTCGTCATTTCCAGGTGCAGCACTGAGTGACAGGTCACACTCGCACACACATGCACACACACTCACAGAGTGAAAAGAAGTTTCACTAGAAGCTTAAAAACTCATCTGAAGCCATCAACACTGTCTAACAACATAAATTTGTCTCTGACAAGAACGTGGTTCGAGCAATTATCACGTTCACCCTGAAAACTAACTCTAAAATGTTGTTTTATTTTCAAATACTGAAAAAAGGTCAGTCGCCTCGTGATAACATTTAGACTTGAATCCGCCCCCTGTTGGACGTTAACAGATGAGTTTTCTCTCAACATATCATAAAAGTCAACATTTTTATGGTGAAATTTCCAGCTTTAGAAAATTGTTCTGTACACAAACAAAAACTCCTGTTTATTTTAAATAAAAAAATTAGAATAACAGAGGTACAGACAAACAATTGACGCTTGTTTTAAATACTGAAGAGATTTAAAATAACACTCAAAAAGCATTTTTTATTTGATTTTCAAATTAAATAAATAACAAATGATGGAGAACAGAGCATTTCCACATTAAGCTTTTCACATCTCTGAATTTTAAACAGAATTGTTGTACATCTGTACACTTTTAGTTAAAAATTGCATTTTTAACGTTTTTCTATGTAAAATTAATGACTCCAGTTATTTTAAAGGAAAAGTTTAAAATAACAAACGAAAGTACATTTTTCACTCCAAAGAAGCAAAGAAAGCAGAACAAATTTGAGGATGTCAGCAGAACATCAATTAATAAAAATCACTGATTTTTGTTTGGATTAACATCTGTCATGTTATGCTAAGCACACAAACACCTCCAGTATTATTTTAAATAAAAAATATTTAAAATAAACAGGTAATCCATTTTTCACTCCTGATAACTGTCAAAATACAGCAAAACAGTTTAGCCAAACTGCAATACATCTTTTTAAGGCATGATGGAGCAGCATCCAGGGAACATTTTAGTGTGAATATTGCATTTATTTCAAATCTTTTAAAAAGTGTTCGAGTAAGTAATACGGAAATCATGCTTGGGTTAGTTAGTAACTGTTGTTAAAAAATAAGTTAAATTTAAAGTTAACACTGCAAGAAGGCATTTAACTTTTACAATTCATTTACGGGTAAAACCTGAGAGAAGGTACCTATGAATAGAAATACTTATTACACAGTGAAACACGTAAACCACACAGCTGATTGGTTTGATTGACTCAGTGCTACATTAAAAGTGAAGATTTATTTGCACACATTAAAATACGAACTGTCTTATTGATTTTCACAAAATTTCAAAACAAAGATGGAAGATGAAAATTATGATGAAGCTTTACAGCTGCTCACAGCAAAGCTTGAATTGTTAAAGCTAAATGACATTCGCAGAAGAGAAAATTTTCAACAAGAAAAACTTGAGTTAAAACGTGAGATTAGGCAAAATCAAAACAAAAAGATGGGAGATAACGATTATGATGAAGCTTTACAGCTGCTCACTGCAAAGCTTGAATTGAATAACATTCGCAGAAGAGAAAATTTCCAACAAGAAAAACTTGAGTTAAAACGTGAAATTAGGCAATTAAAAATGAAACGTTGTGCTATAAATGGTTTTGATGTTCGTCAACTCACTGTCCCGATTTGGTTTAAACGAGACCGAGAAAAGTTCAAATCCTACTCGCTGGAGCTGGAAGGGACAATTTCATCAACTCCCTCTCCTAACAAAGGCGAGAAGAAACAAGTTTTTCAAACTAACAAACCACGACATGTTGATGCCCGCTGGAACGATGACCCGAAGTGGTTAAGAAATGACTATTGGTTGAGAAGGACGAGCAAACGCCCTGTCCCTGCACCTCGGACAAAGCTGCCCGAGATAAGCAAAAAACCACAGATGGTAGGTGTCCGCTCTTTAAGTGACCCTCCGCGGTCTACACCGAGCAAAGGCTCTGCTCCTGCCCCTCGAACGGAGCAGTCCGAGACCGGCAAAAAATCGCAAACGTTCCAGAACAATGGCACCAAACCTCTAGGCTCTGATGAGGTAGTGGACATAAGTTGGTTGTTTGAAAACTTGAATGATACAGAGGATGACCAAACTGGTACAATGCGTGACATTGTCTTTGATGACTCAGAGCACACAAATAACCAGCTGTTCGAGGCAGAGCTTGAACTGATGAGGCAGAAGAAGGAAAAACTTCTGAAAATAGACCTTGAGTTACAACGTCGGTCTAGACAATCAGTGATGAAACAGAGCGCTGCAACTGCTTTTGAAGCTCGCATGCAAAACAAAACACCCTCTGAGGTGCGCCCAGGTCAAAAGGTCGTATCCCAGTCGCTAAAAATAGGAGAGGTTCACTCTCCTATAGAACGCGAGAATAAACACCGTCGTCTCAAAGGCCCTCTGACCTCAGAAGAGGTGGAGAACACACGTCGGTTGTTAAAAGAGTTGGATAATACTAGCAAGAATGAACAATATTTTCAAACTGACAAACATCGAAGGGTTGGAACCAGTTGGAACAGTGACTCAAAATGGTTTAAAGGGAGCCCCGTCCCTAAAGCACCTCAGATTAAAAAATCTGAGACAAGCAACAAACCACAAAAGGTAGGTGTTCACTCTCTAAGAGACCCAAAATGGTTCAGACCGAACCAGGTGGGTGAAAACCAAGGCACATCGGTGGGTGGACTTCAAAAGAAATTGAAGTGTGAGGACCTAAACTCGTGTAACAATGAGTGGTCCCAAGAGAAACCCCCGAGCCTTGGAACTGCACCTCCCGCGCCTCGAACAGAACAGTTCGAAACAGGCAAGGAGTCACGAATGTCCCGGAATAATGGCCCAACACCTCTATGCTCGGAAGAGACAGAGGAAGTAAGTAGTTTGTCAGTAGATTTGAATGTTGCTGTGCTTGACCAACCTGATACAATGAGTGGCGTTATCACTGATAATGACACAATGAACGTTGACCAACCTGGAGCGAGGTGTAGCACTGTCTTTCACAAAGACTCAGAGCACACAAAGACCTCAGCGCACACTACTACCAACATTGCCATGGATGTTGACAGCAAACCAATTGCTGACACACAACAACATCCTGAAGGTCATGATGCTGTCAGCCAACAAGATGCTGACAGTGAACATGAGTACACAGCCAGAATCACACGTGAACAGAAACGTGGACCAAGACCTATGAGGTTTCTGTGTAACTTTATGCAAAGGGGGGTGGCTAAGAAAGCTTACCTGCCTATCACACTAGAAGGTGTCCTTGAGCGTGAAGCCCTCCTGGATGGCAGTTCTGATATAACTTTTATGTCGGCCAAGCTGTTGGAGGAGCTGAGGACCGCCGCTAATGGTGTTGACAGGCAAATACCCTTTGAGAAATGTGCTATTAAGCTACAGGGTCTCGCAGAGACGAGAACAACCCTAACAGCTATAGCTATGGTTCACATGCAGATTGGCAAAATGACACTACACCACCCGGTGTACGTGTCCACACTTGACTCATTCCCATTTCTGGTTGGCCAAGACTTTATAAACCGCTTTGAAGCGATTATAGATTATGGTCAACAGGCAATGTGGGCAACAGTGAGAAAACCCCTGCCAATGCAAAGGCCTCCTAGTTGTGGTACAGACTGCCTAACCGCAGGTACTGCAGAGGACACAAGGGACTCCTCATCCGAGGACGAGAGTCCACTAAGTGAACCTTCAACTACAGGTGAGACAGTAGAGTCCGCTAAGTGAACCTTCAACTACAGGTGAGACAGTAGAGACTCGACAGTTGGACCAAACACTGGCCTAACAAGAGAACCTCCTCTGCGAGCTGACACAGTCAGCACTCACTGAACACTACCTACCACAGGTAGTGAAAGGTGTTGAGATCCAAGGATCCTACACCGAAGAGGCTGTACTGTCCTATGGGACATGTAATTCAGCTATCAGCCAAGCTTTCGATGAAACCTTGGTTCAAGGACATGTGAGTCCTGAAAGTGGCAGTCTGCGACATGCTGACAGTCACTTGGACTTCATTGTCACAGATTTTGAGGACCCCTCCTCAAACAAAAGGGGGGCAAACTCAGACTATCTACCACTGGTAGACGAAGGTGTGGAGGTCCGAGGATCCCACACCGTTGACGCTGTACTGTCCTATGGGACAGGTAATTCGGCAGATGGCCAAGCTTTCAGTGAAATCTTGGTTCAAGGACATCTGAGTCCAGAAGGTGACAGTCTACCGCATGCTGACAGTCACTTGGACTTCAGTGTCACAGATTTTGAGGACCCCTCCTCAATCAAAAGGGGGGCATACTCTCACTCTCTACCACAGGTAGAAGACTGTGTGGAGGTCCGAGGATCCCACACCACAGACGCTGTACTGTCCTCTGGGACAGGTAATTCAGCCATCAGCCAAGCTTTCGATGAAACCTTGGTCCAAGAGCTTTTGAGTCTAGAACTACTCAGAGATGAAATAGTTCTGACAGACTCAAAGAGCACCTCTTCAGTCATGAAGTGGGAAGACATACATCACAACGACGGTGACGCACCGCGGTATGACCAGTCAGACACACCTGCGACATCGCCGACAGTTGTGACACATCTGAATTACGCGGAAAGAGGTAAACGTACAGAGAAACGTTGGCCGAAGCCTATGAGGTTCCTGTACAAGGTTCCCGATAAACTGCGTGAACGGCTTAAACTAAACAATGGCATCTTAACTCGTGCCCAAGGCCTTGACAATCTCAAGGTCCCCACCAATCTCAAAGAACTACAAAGTTTTCTTGGCGTGTGTAACTACTCGAACCAGTTCATAGAGAACTATGCAGACCTTGCAAAGCCACTGACTGAACTCCTAAAGAAAGACGTCCCATTTGTCTGGACTGACAAACAACAGCAGGCAATGGACGCTCTTATAGACAGGATCAAGTCAGCCCCATGTTTAGTCTACCCAGACTATAACAAAGAGTTTTGCTTGGAAGTGGGCTTCTCAGATCATTGCATAAGTGCAGGTCTGTACCAAATACACGACAGAGACAAACGTGTAGTAGCCTACGCCAGCAAGACAATGGCTGGCCCCGAGTTGAAATTCTCGGACTGTGAGAAACCTCTACTCACCAGGGTGTGGGCAGTAAAACATTTCTCCAGCTACAGTGGTGGACAGAAAATCATTGTGGAAACACAACACCAGCCAGTGACATTCCTGAACAGCCAACGCATCAGAGATGGTGTGGTAACAAACTCACGTGTTGCAACGTGGCTCATGGCGCTTCAAAGTTTTAACCTAGACATACGTTATGGTCAAAACAAGAAGTCACATCTGGGGACAGACTTGGCACTCTGCCAAAAGTGTACACAAGATGTACCAGCGACCCAGCCGTTGGCTGAGGTAAAAACCCCAGTAACTGAAGACCCGAACCACCACTTCTTTGATGACAATATCTGCAAAGATATGACAACATTGTACGTGGATGGATCTTCATTCCTCCGCGACAAAATCTGTAGGGCAGGTGTTGGAGGGGTCCTCCTCCAAGACCAAGAACAGATTACCTTCAGCTACAAATTAGGCTCTCAGACTTCTCAGTACGCTGAGATTGCAGGAATCCTAATAGCTCTCCAGATGGTAGTAGCACGCTCCATCAAGACCCTAGTCATCTGCACTGACTCTAACTATGCTCGTTTGAGTTTCGCTTGTCACCTTGCTGTGTGGAAACAGAACGGTTTCCTAACAAGCGACAGAAAAGTGGTCAAACACAAAGAGCTTTTCATGGCATGTGATCACTTGGTGACATCACACGACTTACAGATCTACTGGAAGAAAGTTCCAGGACATTCTAGAGTCCCAGGCGATGACAAGCACTACAATGACATTGCAGATTCCTTAGCCAAAGAAGGAGCCGACGAAGGTCCTCTATGGTCCTTCGACTCCTCCTGGTTGATCAAGACTCTGTCAACACAACCTGCTGTTGAGGTTATGGCAGTCACACGTGCACAGGCCGCGGACAAACCTGCTGACAACGCAGTCTCCGTACGACCCGCACTGACTGACCCTGACATCATCCAACTACAGAAGTCGGATCCTGCTATCAACTCCATGATACTGTACCTGATTGATCCAGACAAAAACACTCCGTCTAAAGACGAACTGGATACCGATCCAGACCTTAAAGTCCTTTATCAGCTGCGCAAACAGCTAAAACTAATCAAGGGCATCCTAACTTTCGCTCATGGACCAACGTCCTCACCTGTGTTCGTGGTTCCCCATGACCAAAGGGGGGTGATGTTAGTTCATGCCCATGATCTCCCGTCCGCAGGACACAAAGGAGATAAAGCCACGCTGACGGCATTAAAACAAATTGCCTATTGGCCTGGAATGAAAAAGGATGTCAAGGACTACATTGAAGGGTGCGTGGTCTGTGGCCAGTTTCAGCCAACCAGACCACTTCACAGAGCACCACTGCAAAGCAGAGGCATTGCATTCCCATGGTCTGACCTCCAGATCGACTGGGTTGGACCACTCACTAAGAGCTCTAGAGGAAATAAATATTTTCTCACGGTAACCTGTGCATTTACCAAATGGGTAGAATGCCTACCAGCTCCTAACGACACAGCACAAACAACTGCTATGTTGTTAATGAATCATATATTCTCAAGGTTTGGACTTCCCCTTCGGGTGAACTCAGACCAAGGTACACACTTCACAGGTGAAGTGATGAAAGAACTGTGGAAGACGCTAGGCGTCAAGGCCAACTTTCATGTCGGCTACCACCCACAGGCTTCAGGCCAAGTCGAGAGAGCAAACAGAACTGTGGTGAGTATTTTGAAGAAATACGTGGCTGCAAACCACAAGGACTGGGATGTGAAACTCCCTCTGGTCCTCATGGCCATAAGAGCCACTCCACACACATCAACTGGCATCTCTCCCTTCGAGATGATGACCGGTCGACAAATGACTCTCCCTCTACACCTGTTGTACCAACCAGGCGACGCCGCCATGGCGACAGCCTACACTACACAACAATACATGAAAGATTTGAATGTACACCTCAGAAACACTTTTGCTTTCGCCCAGAAAAACCTGGAAAGGTCCGCTGAAGGACGCAAGGCGTACTATGACCAGAAGGCCTCTCACAATGAACTCCAAGTGGGAGACAGAGTCTGGTACTATACGTTCGCCCCAACAACCGGGAAAGGAGAGTCCGGGACCGGAACTCTCGCCCGCAAACTAATGCCCAGGTGGACTGGACCTCATCTGATAACAGACAAAGTGTCCTCAGTCGTCTACGAAATCAAAATCAGCAAAGGCCGCAAAGAGCCAATTGCTAAATGGGTACATCGAAATCAGATCAAACCTTACAAGGCGTTCAATGACTCCACAAAAGACAAAGATCTCACAAACTCACCGACTTCATGGGATAATAAGGTCGTCCAAACACAAGTTAGTAAATAAACTAATCAGGTTTAAACTACCGTATTTTCCACCCTATAAGTCGCATTGTCCAATTTGAACTTAGAAGCGCTAAGTCTAACACCCACAACAAAAACTAATCTTAACAACCATTTAAATCCACAAGATTTAATTTGACCTCGGTCATAAAGTTGAGACCTGTTTTTCTTGTGTGTTGCACTTTGGAATCTGACGACAAGAGTGTGTCGAAGCAGTGAAACGTTGTTTCCTTGTTGTTTAGTCATTACTGTTGTCATTATTTGAGATATTGTTGTGGTTCTGAACACTCCCAGCCAAAAAGGTTTTGTATTAACATTGATTAATGCATAAGATGGATTTAACTATGCCAACATGCAGTTCATTTTGTTAAATCTCAACCGTTGAAGAGTCAATGTAGTTTAAAGCTACCAAGGTACCATAAACTACACTGGTCTCACAATTTCTAAATTGAACCGATTCGATCGTTTCTATTCTAGATTATCTATTCATTTTGATGAGTCTCGCCATAGACTTCAAAATTTATTAGGTACACCAAATCCTACGTCGTTCGTCTAAAAGACAACAGACATTTAGATCAAACTATATTTCATTTTTCTACTTTAGTTTAACCTAAACTAAGTAATGAATGGAGGAATAGTTTGGAATTAGAGGCCTTCGTTACAGAAGCCCTCCAAAATTCTATAGGTATAGATCCCTATATCTAATTTACAGAATTGATCCACCCCTTAATTGGTAATTATAGCTGATCTAAACCATGATAGCTTACATACCAGGTGCATATAGGTAGGGCCTAATGTAAAATCCCAATCATAAGCCCACCTAAAACCACATAATTGCATGACACATAGAACCAGAGTGGCACTGACTGGAAACCAACCAGCCAACAACCTTCGATGTGGGGACCTGCAGCTCCAACGCTTGGTCTTCAACCTTCATCCAAGGGTCGCCTCCTCTGCGTCAATCGAGGGATCCCCTCTACATGCTGATTATAAAAACAATTGTTGCTGATGAAATCACCAACTCTAATCGTGGTGGAATTACTGCTGTGGAATTACCGCTGTGGATTATAAGACTTTGTTTTCCAAAGGATCACAGACTTTGTTTTCCAAGAGTTAACAGACTCAGTTTTCCAAGGGATTAAAAGCTTACCGCAATGGGATTACCTACGAACAGTATGGAAGTTCCAAAAACTTTATGGGATTATAATTTTTGATTTTTCTTTTCCACTTGCTGGATTACTTCAAGATCAGAGACAGTTCAAGGTTTCCTTTCGTGTTGGACCCCATCCCCAACGACTGGCGATGGCTTCCAAAAGGGGGGAGATGTAGTGGACATGACCTTGTCCACTTTTAAGACACCTGTGTACTTTTGAACTGTCCAGTGATGACCTTTACTGACCTCTCAGTAAAGCAGGACATTTAACACAATTTTATTCCATTAGTTATAATCTGAAGATATAGTCACTGAAAGAGACTATTTCTACCTTGATTTTTATTCTAATGCAATCAAATGAATAACTCTTGTCATTTTCATGATATGTGTTTTTATGCTGTGTTATTCTGAATGTGAAGCATTACTGTGTTACCCGTGCTGGGTTGAAGTTGAACATTCGGGTCACAGAGACCAGACTGTTTTGTTTAGAAAGAAGAAGACAGCTAATCCGTTGTTTTCATGAAATTGACTCCAGCCTGCTCTGCCTTTTCCTAAACAATTCTTCTCTGCTCCTGCTCTAACCTTGGACTCTGATAACGACTTAGAACTCCTCCACTGGTCAAGGCGGACCAATGAAAGACACACAAGTCTTACTCAAAAAAAATCCTTACTTTTAAGTTCTAACTGAGCAAAAAGTTTCAGAGTTTGCTGGGACTTCAAAAAGAGATGTGAACTTCCCAAGGAGCTGGATGAATGCTTGTCACCCGCCAAAGACTTGTTCATCCAGCTAGGACTAATAACATGTCTTGTTATAAGTCTACTTCGAACGAGCACGAGCTCCAACTTTGTTATTCCTTGCTGGAATAAGTTTATCTTGAAGTCAGAGGCCTGAAGTTGACATATTCTCCGATGACCAAGCGAAAACCAGGAGACGTTGAAACGTAAACGAATACCCTGCTCGAAGGTACTGGTCCCCACAAGGACCCGTGCATCTGAAAGGCTACAAGGTCTCCTCTCTTTGCCAGACTCGTCGTCGAAAGGTAAAGAGCAGTTTACAAAACGTACCTGGATTTTTAGCAGAAGTCGGATGAGAAGTGTCACTCTGGTATCATACTCACGATAATTTCTTCTCTCCATCCATCTTTCCTCATATTCCTCTTCTTCTCAATCTAAGCTGGAAACTATCTTTAAGCTAAAAGCCCTCAGACTAAATAATTAACATCATATTTATGTCTGTTGTGTTATAGTAAGTGTGTTGATGTGTGTTAGATCTCAAGAAAGTGAAACCCTGCCAATCAAGTGTAATGATGTTGAATTTAGTGGATTTATTTTAAATAAATGGTAGTGTCGTCTGGCATACCAACTAAAGTCAACGTTTTCTGTCACTTAATGGCTATGGTTATTCATCCATCATCAAGATCACAGAGATATTGAATAAACGAAAAAGAAGAGAATCCGTGAAACTACTATTCAATTTGAATAAGTAAATTAAGGTAAAAAGGAGGTCAGTATTAAAACTGATCCTCCTCCATAACCCCTTACAACAACATATACTTAAAGTATACTTCTTTTTGGTAAGGGTTGTCCTACAGAAAAGAGCCATAAGAATAATCACTGGGAAACACTATTGTCCCCCATCTAGTGTTTTATTTCATAAATTGAAGTTATTAAAATTCCATGATTTAGTGGATCATAATATTCTTTCAGTTTTGTACAAAGCTCACACAAATGAATTACAATCGAACATTCTAACACACTTTCTTAAACGACAAAGTTGTTATCCACAATATTCCTACGCCCCATGACGCTTTGCGCGAAATGTGCACACGACTTCCGGTTGACCGGAAACACCGTTTGTTTACATGCGAGTAATACAGTTGAAGACAGTCCAAACTTTGTTGTTTTAGTTCATTAAAAATGTGGGAACACCACTCGTTTTGTTAAAAGAGGAGGGACAAATAAAAAGAAATTACAGATGTTACCTGATCGCGCTGACATAATTTAAAAATACATAAATAGCGAACGCGTTTGCTCCGGCCTCTCGGCTAAGGTTTGTTAGCAGCTATCTCGGCTAAAAATACCGGTCGCATCTGAGATCTATCGTTTTAAGACAGTAAATCTTCCAAAACTCTCATTAATATCCCTCCCCGAATAAAAAGAAATTACAGATTGTTACCTGATCGCGCTGACATAATTTAAAAATACATAAATAGCGAACGCGTTTGCTCCGGCCTCTCGGCTAAGGTTTGTTAGCTGCTATCTCGGCTAAAAATACCCGTCGCGTCTGAGATCTATCGTTTTAAGACAGTAAATCTTCCAAAACTCTCATTAATATCCCTCCCCGAATAAAAAGAAATTACAGATTGTTACCTGATCGCGCTGACATAATTTAAAAATACATAAATAGCGAATGCGTTTGCTCCGGCCTCTCGGCTAAGGTTTGTTAGCTGCTATCTCGGCTAAAAATACCCGTCGCGTCTGAGATCTATCGTTTTAAGACAGTAAATCTTCCAAAACTCTCATTAATATCCCTCCCCGAATAAAAAGAAATTACAGATTGTTACCTGATCGCGCAGACACAGCCATAGAGTAGGATGCGGGTTTTCCTCTGTCAGCCGTTTATCAAGAGAGACAGCAGGCGAATTGCGCTCGGCCCTGCTGTTTATCAATGAAGTGAAATGAGCACACAAGCAGCGTTTTGGGTGGTCTCTTCAAATTCAGATTTTTCAGCCACCTTCTTCTTACGTCGTCATCTGTAGGTAGGCGATGGAAACCATATCGCTTTTCACAGGAACACTCTTTCTTTGTTTTGGGTCCGTGTTGAAAACACTGTTGTTTTAGCCAAAGATTTAGCTTGGTCCGGTTGTTGGTGCAGCCGCGAACAGCACAGCAGGTACCTGAACCCCGGTAGGACATTTCAGTAAACGTTCCGTTTAAACAAAAGCTGTGTTTGCTCCGATAAAATGAATGAAAATAACTTTCAAAAACACCCGCGATCCATACTATGGAATACAGGCACTTCCGGTGTCGGACAGGAAGTACAATGCACATTCGCTTCTACAGTGACACCCTCAGGAATATTGTGGATAACTTAAAGGGAATTGAGATTTTTGTGAGACCGAAATTCAGAACCAGTTTGGGGGGTCGGTCAACCTCATTCCAAGGAATTAGATTGTGGAATAATTTGGAAGCCAAAATTAAAAATGCAAACTCAATACATGTATCTTAATTTAAGAATATGGTTAAAAAATATTTGCAAAAATATATATAAAATAATTTATCTTGTCTAGTGTCAAATTTTGTTAATTACATGTGTCGTTCCTTTTTTGTCTTCTTGACTTATTATTATTGCATATTTCTCTCTTTTTCTAGTTGATCATTGAAGATTTTCTGTTTGAATTGATTTGTTCTGTACAATGGGGGCAGATAGAATAAGATACTCTCTTCATTCTGCCACCCTTCATTTTAAATTTATATTGTATGTCTTGTGTCACGTGTCTATTAAATTGCTGTATTGTTTGTTATTTGAAATGAATAAAATAATAAAAAAATAATAAAAAAAAACAGTGATGAACAGGAGAGGTGAAACATTGCATCCTTGTCTAATTCCTCTTTTTATTGTAAATCTGGGACTTGTCCCTTCTGCTAAGGAAACACAGCTGTTAACATCTGTATGCAACATTTTGATTATGTTTAACACTACTTTGACTAAGGCTGCACTTTTTTGCACAAGTGAACTTTGCTTCTAAATCCCCCGGTCCCTTTCAGTGGGCTATATAATGTTGATTCAAATGCTAATGACCCTACTAAAGACCCATTAATTGTACACCTACACCCCCCACCCCCTACCCCTCAGTCCAAAATCCTTGGACCCAGTGCAGGCCTTGTATAACACATAAGCATTTATCGCTGCCAGGTCAAGCATGTTGTAGAACACGGCGATGGGCCGCACCGTATATAAATGTGCAATCTGGTCCATTATACCGGTGTGTCAGTTGACCTCGGGTCATGTGACCTATGTCGGTCCATCAGTTGACCTCATGTCGTGTGACCTGTGTCGGTCCATCAGTTGACTTCATGTCGTGTGACCTATGTCGGTCCGTCAGTTGACCTCGGGTCATGTGACCTATGTCGGTCCATCAGTTGACCTCAGGTCATGTGACCTGTGTCGGTCCATCAGTTGACTTCATGTTGTGTGACCTATGTCGGTTCGTCAGTTGACCTCAGGTCATGTGACCTGTGTCAGTCCGTCAGTTGACCTTGGGTCATGTGACCTCTGTCGGTCCGTCAGTTGACCTCAGGTCATGTGACCTCTGTCGGTCCATCAGTTGACTTCATGTTATGTGACCTATGTCGGTCCGTCAGTTGACCTCAGGTCATGTGACCTGTGTCGGTCCGTCAGTTGACCTCGGGTCATGTGACCTGTGTCGGTCCGTCAGTTGACCTTGGGTCATGTGACCTGTGTCGGTCCATCAGTTGACCTCAGGTCATGTGACCTGTGTCGGTCCATCAGTTGACTTCATGTCATGTGACCTATGTCGGTCCGTCAGTTGACCTCAGGTCATGTGACCTGTGTCGGTCCATCAGTTGACCTCGGGTCATGTGACCTGTGTCGGTCCGTCAGTTGACCTCAGGTCATGTGACCTGTGTCGGTCCAGTCAGTTGACCTCGGGTCATGTGACCTGTGTCGGTCCGTCAGTTGACCTCAGGTCATGTGACCTGTGTCGGTCCATCAGTTGACTTCATGTCATGTGACCTATGTCGGTCCGTCAGTTGACCTCAGGTCATGTGACCTGTGTCGGTCCATCAGTTGACCTCGGGTCATGTGACCTGTGTCGGTCTGTCAGTTGACCTCTGGTCATGTGACCTGTGTCGGTCCATCAGTTGACTTCATGTTGTGTGACCTATGTCGGTCCGTCAGTTGACCTCAGGTCATGTGACCTGTGTCGGTCCATCAGTTGACCTCGGGTCATGTGACCTGTGTCGGTCCGTCAGTTGACCTCGGGTCATGTGACCTGTGTCGGTCCGTCAGTTGACCTCAGGTCATGTGACCTGTGTCGGTCCGTCAGTTGACCTCGGGTCATGTGACCTGTGTCGGTCCGTCAGTTGACCTCAGGTCATGTGACCTGTGTCGGTCCATCAGTTGACTTCATGTCGTGTGACCTATGTCGGTCCGTCAGTTGACCTCAGGTCATGTGACCTGTGTCGGTCCGTCAGTTGACCTCAGGTCATGTGACCTGTGTTGGTCCGTCAGTTGACCTCGGGTCATGTGACCTGTGTCGGTCCGTCAGTTGACCTCGGGTCATGTGACCTGTGTCGGTCCGTCAGTTGACCTCAGGTCATGTGACCTGTGTCGGTCCATCAGTTGACTTCATGTCGTGTGACCTATG
>JBBPBX010010078.1:0-27145 GCA_038048925.1 Garcialebias charrua | reverse complement strand
ACACAGAGGTCCTTGAAGAAACCAGAACCAGTTGTAGTTGATCCAGAACATCTTTTTTTCCTGCCTTGAAACTCTCACCATCAGGTAGGAGCTCTAGATACATGAACGTGTCAAAAACATAGTTTTTAGGTTATGAATTGAAAAAGACAACTGCTGTAAACACTAAAGCTCCAGAGTGTAAAGTTGAAACCCATCCAGAACCAGACCTGCAGGTTGGACCCAACTGGACCCTCCAGACCTTCCCACTTTCATGTGTTCATGTGAAAAAAACAGGAGTTTGATTTCACCATCAGATCAGTTCCAGTGTCAAACTGGGACCAGTTCTTCCTGTTCCTGAACAATCTGTAATATCTCAGCATCAACTCTTTACTGGACCAGAACCAGGAGGACCTGTAGGAGCTCATGGAGACCAACAATCAGGGAAAATGTTGTGACTCCATGTTGAAAAACCTCAAGTTGGGTTTTGAGTTAGTTTGATTCAAGACAGATCAATAAAAGCTGTGATGTTCACCATGAATCAGATAGAAAGTAATATTTTACTAACAGGAGCTGACTGTCATGTTTTCATGTCATGTGTCATGTGGTGAAAACTGGTGAGTTCATCATGATTTGAAGCTGAAGTTCTCAAGTGAGTCCAGCTGTGAATATGAAGTGTGTCAGAGTCAGATGGTGTTTGTGAATCCTGTTTGAACCAGTGTCTCTACTAATGAAACCAGTTCTGCTGCATCTCCACTAATGAAACCGGTTCTGCTGCATCTCCAGTAATGAAACCAGTTCTGCTGCATCTCCACTAACACAACCGGTTCTGCTGCATCTCCACTAACGAAACCGGTTCTGCTGCATCTCCACTAACGAAACCGGTTCTGCTGCATCTCCACTAATAAAACCGGTTCTGCTGCATCTCCACTAAGGAAACTGGTTCTGTTGCATCTCCACTAATGAAACTGGTTCTTCCATCAGGGTTAATTTCTCCAAAAGATCATCCTGAACTCTTGAATAGACCTTTTACCAGTTGACGTCATCGCGCATGCGCACTCGCATTTTTCGAGAATCAACCGGAAGCTAGGGCACGCAACTGGAGTGTTGTCATTACTGGCAACGGTCGCGGTGGGGAAATAAGACTTTTACAGGTAGTCCCCGACTTACGAGCGAGTTCCGTACCAGCGAGGTGCTCGTAAGATGAAAATTCGTAAGTTGGAACACGAAGCACATGTTCTCGTAAGTCCGGAATTTCGCTCGTAAGTTGGAACGGTTTTGCTAGCGCGACTACGAACACTCGTTTTTCATCGAAAAACTGCTTATGAGTGCATAAAAATGATCGGAAACGTGTGTCCACATGTTTAGCTAACGAACTGTGGTGAAAAAACACAGAAAAACTCGGTATTTTTTGCGTTTTTTCCAAAAATTCGCCAACTCGTAAGTCCGGAACCTCGTAAGTAAGAGCGCTCGTAAGTCGGGGACTACCTGTATTGTGTTTATAATTGTTCCAGGCAACGTAAACGAGTAAAACAGGGTTTAAAGTGAAAAAAAATCCTGAGCCTGAAACTTTTTTGTGTTGTTGATAAAATAAAATCGTAACATTTTGCCAACGTTTATTAAAAATGCTCTCTGAAAAGTGCAATTAACTGTTTTTAAACAATTCAGCTTCAAGTAACAATGACTTACATGAGGTTTCAATTAGGGATGCACCGATCCACATTTCTCACTTCCAATCCGATACCGATACTTATTAACTCAGTATCGCCCGATACCGATACTTTCCCGATCCGATACTGTTCAGGTATTTGACTCTGTATAATGAAACTTTTGCACCCAAACTATTCATTTTAACATTGTGTGAGATAAACCCAATGAAGACACTCTTAAGCCTTACAATAGGGAACCCCCTTATTGTAAGGCTTAAGAGTGTCTTCATTGGGTTTATCTCACACAATGTTAAAAAGGGCAGTCACAGATTGTGATTGAACACAAGTGCTCTTTGAAGCTGGATCGGAAAAGTATCGGCAGGTTTGATCCGATACCCGATACTTAAATAATGCTGGTATCGGATACCGATACCGATACTGGATCGGATCTGCCCCATCCCTAGTTTCAATGTATCTGAACTTAATGTAAAAATATGTGCCCCAGAGAACTGCCCTGCAGCAAAAACAACTCAAAAAAAGACTCAACGCCACATTGAACAGACACAGTTCAGTGAATTCATCTGCAATAAATTTAGAATACTCAATACTGTATCACAATCTAAAGGGAAGTTCCACAGAGCTGGTGTTAGGACTCCCAGCAAGCTGGAGTCATCTCCAGCATTAACACACAGATGTTTCTGTGCAGTGAAAATGTTTGTGAGCACAGACTGTTAAAACTCTGATGGAAAATGTCTTACCAGTATGGCATCAGAAGCATGGGGGGGTCTGGGGGTCCTCCCCCAGAAAATTTGGAATAAAGTAGATGCCATTTCCTGTATTCTGGTGTATTTTAAAGGGTTAAACATCTATGTTTACCTACATACCAGTAAGTAACTTGATTCAATAATTAGTTTAGAAAGCCTCCGTCAGAAAGGAGGGGGGAGGGGGATTGTTTATGTTCAGCTGTGTGCAATGTTCCCTCTAATTTTTCATGTGTCTGAGCATACACACAAGCTCTCTGAGCACACAGAGGACCACTATGAGCAACAGGATGTGCGCACTATCCACACACCTGTTATAAATCTGGGATCATAGAAAGTTACATGGCTTATTAAAACAATCAGATTACAGCAGCAACTTCCATGAGTTTGCTTTCAATATAAGTGATTTTGCAACTCCCAGCTGAATGAATAATTTTTATTATTTCATTTTATGCTTATGTTTATTAAATGTTTAGTGTTTTAGTGTTGGTGTAACTTTTCATACTTTCATACTAATACTATGCAAAAACTACTATGCAAAAACTAGTGGTGCACGATTAATCGCATTTGCGATTATCTCGCGATATGTTAAAACGCGATTCACTAATCGCACGGGCTGCGATTTGACTGGTCACGTTTCTCTGCATCACACCAGTCTGGTGCGCGCAGCTCTGAGCGAAGCAAAACAGAGCAGAGCAGGAGGAGGAGGCTGTGCGTTCTAACACAGTTGCTTCAGGCTCAACAGAAGTCATAAAAGTTATAAATTCAGGTAAGTTAGCTCATTTAAACGTGTATCTGAGAGCGCAAGCTGGTCACGTGACTTGGTAGTGAGCAGCTCTGCCCGCGCGCAGCTCGAGTGGAGCAAAACACAGAGAGCAGGGTTGGAGGAGACTGTGCGTTCCAACACAGTTGCTTCAGGCTCAACAGAAGTCATAAAAGTTATAAATTCAGGTAAGTTAGCTCATTTAAACGTGTATCTGAGCTTAGACGCTGAGACACCGAGACTGCGGCAGATAAACAAAGTGCGAGCTGGTCATGTGACCGGGACTATACTGAAACTGTCTTCCTGTTACTCATCATTGTCATACTCTTGAGAGAATAAAAACCCAGCACGCACTTTCCAATTCGGATTTGATCTCAAACAGTTTTGAAACATGTTTCAAAGTGTCTTGAGGTGATCTCCCATTTTCAAAGTCTGCTGCTCTGAAATATGCTGGTGAAGATTCTCAGTCGTCCAGGACATGATAAATCAAAAAAGGCGTTCAATACAAGATCAACTGGACTTTATTTGTAAAGTAAAATGCTGCTCTGAAAATTAATTATTGTCTCTCTTCTTGTGTGGTTCGGGTTTAAGTTGAAGGTGTTTAAAAAATCCTCCATCAACACTGACCTACAGAACCTCACTGACCTACAGAACCTCACTGACCTACACAAGGCGAGGTCAGTGAACAAGGTCAGGCTGATTCTGGCAGATCCTGATTATCCACTCCATGGCAAGTTCAGGTTACTTCCACCTTGACGCAGATATCTGCTGCCCAGATGTAGAACAAACAAACTGAACAACTCATTCATCCCTGGAGTGATCAGACTTTATTAATGAAGAGATGATTTCTGTTCTTTTAATGTCTCAGTGTCTGGTCTAGTACAGATGTTTTATGTGATTACTGACTGAAACTAATTGTCTCTTGGGGATAATAAAGATTCTTGAACTTGAAGGTTTCACTCTGGATCTTTGAACCTTCAGAGTCTCTGCAGCAGTTTGTGTGTTAATAATAATAATAATAATGAATTCAATTTATAACGCACTTTTCATTAATGAAAATCTCAAAGTGCTACAAGGTGCAACAGAATTAAATGTCAACAAAACAAATAATAAAACAGTTAAAATCAATAACAGTATCAGCTAAGATCAAAAGTAGAATCATGAGGAGGTAGAGTATGCTCGGTTGAAAAGAAAGGTCTTCAAGCCGCTCTTAAAGTCAACCACAGATTGTGGGGCTCTCAGACAGTCAGGAAGAGAGTTCCACAGGCGGGGGGCAGCCACACTGAAAGCCCGGTCTCCCATGGTCTTTAATTTGGTTCTCGGAATGTGAAGGAGATTACTGTTCTGTGACCGCAGCGAACGGGTGGATGAGTATGGAATAAGAATATCCTTCAGATAATCCGGTGAAGTTCCGTGTAAGCACTGATGTGTAATGAGAGCAGTTTTGTACTGAATTCTGTAGGCGACAGGAAGCCAATGAAGGTTATGGAGAATGGGCGTAATATGTTCAAATTTCCGAACTCTCAACAAGATCCTTGCTGCACTGTTTTGAATATATTGAAGTTTCTGAAGGTTTTTGCCAGGGATTCCAATAAACAGGGAGTTGCAGTAGTCGAGCCTGGAGGAGACAAAAGCATGGACGAGCTTCTCGGCATCGGAAAAAGTTAGAGATGGGCGAAGTCTGGAGATGTTTCGAAGATGGAAGAAGCAAGTTTTAAACAGATGCTTAATGTGATTTTCAAATGTAAGATTGGAGTCCATTTTTATTCCAAGATTAGTAACAGAGGTGGAGAGGGTGATGTCTTGTCCAGAAAAGGAAAGTCTTGTTATAGGAGATGTTTGTACCTGGTGAGGGGTGCCAATCAGTATGGCCTCAGTCTTGGAGCAGTTTAATTGAAGAAAGTTCTGATTCATCCATGCCCTAATTGCCTCCAGGCAGGCAGAGAGGGCAGTGAGTGAAGATGGAGATGACAAGTTGGAAGATGAGGATGCTCCAGTCCTGATGTAAAGCTGTGTATCGTCGGCATAACAGTGAAAAGAAATGTTGAACTGATTAATAATTTGACCTAAAGGCAGCATGTAAAGAGAAAACAGCAGGGGCCCCAGAACCGACCCCTGAGGGACACCACAGGAGACACAGACTGTCTGGGACGTGGCGTTGCCAAGACTGACACATTCCAGCCTATTGGTGAGGAAAGATTTGAACCAGTCCAGGACGGTGTCGCAGAGACCGACCTCCACATGAAGACGGTGGAGGAGGATACTATGGTCCACAGTGTCGAAAGCTGCAGTGAGGTCAAGGAGGACAAGGATGGAGGAAGAGCCAGTGTCAGCAGCCAAGAGGACATCATTAGTAACTCTTAGCAATGCAGTCTCTGTACTGTGAGCTGCCCTGAATCCAGACTGGAACTTCTCATACAGGGAGTGTTGTTGTAGGTGATCCTGCAGCTGAGCAGCAACTGCTTTTTCCAGCACTTTAGACAGAAAAGGGAGGTGTGAAATTGGGCGGTAATTAGAAAAAATGTCGGGATCCAAATTAGATTTTTTCAGAAGAGGCCTAATGATGGCGGTTTTTAGAGGCAGTGGAACATGACCAGATTGTAGAGACTGATTTATTATTTGAGTGATAAGTGGGCCTATTGCAGAATGATTGGTTTTTATGAGAGACGAGGGGAAAGGATCCAGGGCGCAGGATGAAGGCTTCATTTTCTTGATGATGGCCTCCACCTCACTCTGAACAACTTCGTCAAAGCTGTTTAGGGTCCCAGAATGCAGACGGGTGGGTGGCACACTGAGAACGGGAGGTTGTGGAGCTGAGATCTGATAGTGTCAACTTTGGTTCTAAAAGATGAGAGAAACAGGTCGCATTTTTGAGCAGAGTCCTCAAGAGTTCTGAGAGTGTTCAGAGCTTCTTCAATGGTTTACTTCAGGGATTCATGTGATGTGAAGAACAACATGTTTGTGTTTCAGAGGTCAGAACCTCAGACAAAGAGCAGAACCTCCAGGACCCAGCTGTCTGTCCATGAAGAGTGACATGTCCAAACATCCTCCTCCAGTCTTCAGTGAAGAACCTGGAGCCTCAGACACAAAGTAAGAAAGCTGTTGCTGATTTAGACTGAATCTTCTTGTCTTCAATAGTTTAGTTCAAGAACCTGCAGCAATAATTCAGAGCACAGCCTGAAAGTCAGTGAAGTTCTGGTTCCTAGCTCTGATGGTTCAGGAGGTTCTAGTGGATGGATGTGAACAAGAGTTTTCTCCTCATCCTGGAGTCAGAGTGAAGCAGCAGCCAGATGTTAGAACTGATCTGATCAACACTTCTTGTTGTTCCACTTCTTCATCACTAAATGTCTTCACAGAGGGAGGAAGAGGAGTGGTGTTTGTGAGGAGGAGCAGCTGTCCAGCTGTTCTTTGTGTCAGGACGTACTGAAGGATCCAGTCTCTTCCAGATGTGGACACTGGTTCTGCAGACACTGCATCACCTCATACTGGGACCAGTCTGCTTCATCAGGACCCTCCTCCTGTCCCCAGTGTGGACAAAGACCCAGAAGCAGAAGTGGACAGCAGACAGCCAGTCAGAGCAGCTGTGTCCAAGGTAAGACATTTGTGTCCACCTGTTGTCTTCATCCAGACACATTGTTGTGTGGGACAGAATGAAGATTGAAGATGATTAGAAAGATCCTTCAGATTGAAGCACCAATCAGAATGTTGGAGTTTCTGCTGCAGCATTCACATCTGCTCTGTGTCACATTTTTCACCAGATGTTGGTCTGCAGGAGGTCTTAGAGGAACATCAGATCAGTCTGAGGAGGAGATGTGAACGTGTGACTGAAGGAAGTGATGAACCAGGAAGTAGAACCCTCCTCAACAGCATCTACACTGAGCTCTACATCACAGAGGGACAGAGTGAAGAGGTTAATACCCAACATGAGGTGAGGCAGCTGGAGACAGCTTCCAGGACCAAGAGCCTCCAGGAGACTCCAATCAGGTGCCAGGACATCTTTAAAGCCTTACCTGAGCAACATGGATCCATCAGAGTGGTTCTGACCAACGGCGTCGCTGGCGTTGGAAAAACCTTCTCGGTGCTGAAGTTCACTCTGGACTGGGCCGAGGGCTTGGAGAACCAAGATGTGAGCGTGGTGGTTGTGCTTTCGTTCAGGGAGCTGAACTTGATCAGAGATGAGCAGCACAGTCTTCTCACGCTGCTCCATGTTTTCCATCCAACATTACAGAAGGTCCCAGCAGAGAAGCTGGCTGTCTGGAAACTTCTCTTCATCTTTGACGGCCTGGATGAAAGCAGACTCCACCTGGACTTCACCAACAGTCAGCTGCTTTCTGACGTCACCCAGAAGTCCTCGCTCAACGTGCTGCTGACAAACCTCATCAAGGGGAACCTGCTGCCCTCGGCTCTGGTCTGGATCACTTCCAGACCTGCAGCAGCCAATCAGATCCCTCCTTCATGTGTGGACAGGCTAACAGAAGTACGAGGCTTCACTGACGCCCAGAAGGAGGAGTACTTCAGGAGGAGGTTCAGTGATGAAGAGCTGTCCAGAAGAATCATCTCCCACATGAAGACCTCCAGGAGCCTCCACATCATGTGTGGAATCCCAGTCTTCTGCTGGATCACTGCTACAGTTCTGGACCACATGTTGACTAGAGAGCAGAGAGGAGAGCTGCCCAAGACCATGACTGACATGTACTCACACTTCCTGCTGGTTCAGACAACCAGGAAGAAGAACAAGTACCATGAAGGACCTGAGACCAGTCCACAGGAGCTGACAGAGGCTGACAGGGAAGTTCTTCTGAAGCTGGGGAGGCTGGCGTTTGAACATCTGGAGGAAGGAAACATCATGTTCTACCAAGAAGACCTGGAGCAGTGTGGTCTGGATGTCCCAGAGGCCTCGGTGTACTCAGGAGTTTGTACAGAGATCTTCAGAAGAGAGTGTGTGATCTTCCAGAAACCAGTCTACTGCTTTGTTCATCTGAGCGTTCAGGAGTTTCTGGCTGCAGTCTACATGTTCCACTGTTTCACCTCCAGGAACATGGAGGTGATGGAGAGGTTTCTGGGAGAGAAGGACAGTTAGTCATCTCTGGAGGACTTCCTGAACAGAGTCATGGAGAAATCCCTCCTCAGTAAAAATGGCCACCTGGACCTGTTTGTTCGCTTCCTCCATGGCCTCTCTGTGGAGTCCAACCAGAGACTCTTAGGAGGTCTGCTGGGTCAGACAGAGACCAGTCCAGAAACCATCCAGAGGATCATCAACAACTTGAAGAAGATGAACAGTGATGAAGAGTCTCCAGACAGAAGCATCAACATCTTCCAGTGTCTGATGGAGATGAAGGACCTCTCAGTTTATCAGGAGATCCAAGAGTTCCTGAAGTCAGAGAACAGATCAGAGGAACTCTCGTTGATCCAGTGTTCAGCTCTGGCCTACATGCTGCAGATGTCAGAGGAGGTTCTGGATGAGTTGGACCTGGAGAAGTACAACACATCAGAGGAGGGACTACTGAGACTGATTCCAGCTGTGAGGAACTGCAGAAAGTTTCGGTGAGTCCAGATGTGTTCATTACCTTCATGTCAGTGGAGATCTGCACTTTGAATTATTAGTAGTAGTTATTAGAGCCTTGGAGGAATTCTGTTTGGATCAAGTCAGAGACACTTTTTAATCTTCATCACATTAAACATTTTCATGGAAACTACTGAACAAGTTTACAGGGTCAAAGGTCAACTTAGAAATGTTGTATTACTCACATTTAGTTCATGTGGACAGATATGCATTTGGTCTACAAACATTTTCTCAGTTTAATGATAAACATAAAAGTTTTAAAGGTATTGTGACATGATGTTGTAAATTCATATTTGTCAGAACATATATATCTTATATCATTCAGCTCTGTTCGTTTTTGCAAAATAAATTATAAATATATTAAAATTTCATTCCAAGTTATGGTAGTTTTTTCTCTGGGACACGCCCCTAAAAATCTGCGCATTTCCGCAAAACGTGACAACGGGAAGGCACGCTCCAACGCGCATTTAAATAATAATGGCGGAGCATGTCCAATCGCGTCTGAGATATATCATTTTAAGACTGTAAATCATCCAAAACTCTCATTAATAGACCCTCCCCGAATAAAAAGAAACTACAGATGTTACCTGATCGCGCAGACATAATTTAAAAATACATAAATAGCGCTTCGTGTTGACTCGGGATCTATGCTAATGTCTGTTAGCAGCTGTCGGCAGATAGTCCAGGTCACGTCTGAGATATATCTTTTTTAAACAGTAAATCATCCAAAACTCTCATTGATAGACTCTCCCCGAATAAAAACAAACTACAGATGTTACCTGATTGCGCCAACATAATTTAAAAATACATAAATAGCGCTTCGTGTTGACTGGTATCTAGGCTAATTTTGTTAGCAGCCATCGGCCGACAGCCTCGGTCACGTCTGAGATATATCTTTTTTAAACAGTAAATCATCCAAAACTCTCATTAATAAACCCTCCATGAATAAAAAGAAATTACAGATGTTACCTGATAGGCAGTAAGATGGTCGCTGCAGACATAGGACTCTCAGTAGGAACCCATCGGTCACAAGTTCTCTGTACTTCCATTCTAGGCAAAGTTTCTCATCTTTTGGGAATTTGTGAAGGCTCACTTGTTCACTGCTGATATTAGAACACCCAAATGCGCTACAACGTGACAGCATTTTTCAAGTTACACAAAAATAAAGAAGCGACCTTTCAGGAAATGAATCGGTATGGCAAGCAGTTAACACACCAAACAAACGGGCAAGGCTCTGCCTTCTTCCCGTTGTCACGTCACTGATGACTGGTGATGACATATTGCGGAAATGCACGGAATTTTAGGGGCGTATCCCAGAGAAAGAATTACCATAATTTTGAATGAAATTTTAATATATTTATAATTTATTTTGCAAAAACGAAAAAAAAAAAACTCAATGATCTTAGATATATATGTTCTGACAAATATGCAAATTTACAACATCATGTCACAATACCTTTAAACAATGTGGATCAAAAGAGTAAAAGTTGAGATGATGTAAAAGTTGTAGTGAAAAAGTCTCTGGTGTCTCTTTGTGGATCAAAGTTTAGTTGAGTTTGAACTTGATTTGTTTTGTTCCTTTTGAAGAACACAACATCAATCCATCCCTGCTCTCTGAAGTGTGTCCACACAGAGCTCAGAGTCTGACAGGAACCACATGAAGTCCTCCTGGCTCTCAGCTTGCTGCAAACATTACAGTCCTGGGGCCTCATGTATCAACCGTGCGCACGCACAAAAACATTGCGCACGTCACTTTCCACGCAAAGTGGCGTATGTATCAAATCTGATATGAACGGGAATATCTGCGCATCCACGTACAAATCCACGGCTGCTCCCCTGCTTGCGTACGCACGTTTCTGTGGTTATTGTTCCTTTGGCGACACTTACAGGTTATTCAGAGAAACTGTGTCCATGATATGAAAATAATCATAAATCCCACCAAACACACATGATTAACAATTATTACATCCACATGGACGCAATTAGATGAGTGGATATAAAAGCATGCGCCAAATAGTGGCAACGATATTGACAACAATGAGATGTGATTTCTTTAAATAAGAAGTTAACCAAGCTGTACCAACACGCCTACGTTTAGGTCAGTGTGTAGCGCGGTTGCCTTTAGTTCCAAAGGTCATGAGTTCGAATCTCGCATGGTACAACGTTTCTCTTTTTTTTTTTTCGTTCCAGATTTAAATACACATGAAAACTATTTACAAAACAAGAAATCGTCTGCTTCCTTTCATTTCATGTATTGTTCTATTTCTTGTTGTTTTATTAAATAGTTTTCCTGTGTTCTTTAAATCTGGAATGAAAAAAAAAACGTTGTACCAAGGGGGAGTCGATCTCACGACCTTTGGGACGAAGGGCGGGCGCGCTCACCACTAACCTATACAGGCATGTTAGAGCAGATGGGTCAACTTCTTGTTTAAAAGTGGATGGTATGTTTTGCGCTAGGCGTGCCGAATAAAACCTTTTTCCGTGCTTCTCTGCCTCACTCAGAAGTGATTCCTGTTCACAGTCCGTGAAGTTCCTCTTTTTTCCACGTTCCGACATGATTTGCAATGGAGCAGAGACGACATTCCTGTCGTGCATGGCATATTTGAATGACTTTGCATATTCATACGGAGGCGTGTCAAAGGCGGAGTCGGCCACTCTCTCATGTGCGCTGAATTCCACGTTGATTGTGTTGTACATAAGGAATGTGCGTGGATACCGGTGTACGCACAGTTTGATAAATCTGGATTTTTTTGTGCGTGGACACTTTTCTGGATTTGTCCGTACGTGACTTTTCAGTAAGAAATCTACGCAAGTCTTTGTACATGAGGCCCCAGAACACGTGTTGTCTTAATCCCAGTCCTGGTGCATTTATGACCAGTACTGCCCCCTAATGGTCAATGTGGATCTATTCAAACACTAGTTCCATTCATTTTCTGTTCTCTTCCATCTTCTCTAAAAAAGCTTTTTAGTTTGTAAGTGATTTTATTTAATGTTCTTCTGAGGATCCAGATGTGACCTGCAGCCAGAGTTCATCTGGAGAAGCAGGAGGAACTGAACACAACATGACTCTAGATGTTATCACCTGCTAACATACAGTAGTTGAAGAGCTGATGAGGTTTTTGCTTCTGTGTGTGTGTGTGTGTGCGTGCGTGCGTGCGTGCGTGCGTGCGTGCGTGCGTGCGTGCGTGCGTGCGTGCGTGCGTGCGTGTGTGTGTTGGTCTTGTTAACAAAATAACTTTTGAACTAGAAGACAGATGTTAAAAGTAACGACTGCCTTTACATCTACAACTGAATAACATCTGGAATCAATCCAGTTCAAAGTGCTCACCACTGCAAACTGATATTAACTAACAACATCTAACTCAGTCAGTTTTACAGATATAGACTGAAAACATCATTTATGAGGGTTGACCAAAGAACTGTAACTTCCCCCCCACCTGCTCTAGAGATTATTTAATTACAACTCACTATACTTTTTCTATCATCACAGAACTGCTGCTGCTTTTGCTGGTGGGTTAGGTGGTCTTCCTGTTGGAATCTATAAGATTCACTGTGAAGTTGTGGCCTCAGCGCTGAAGTACAACCCCTCCCATCTGACGCAACTGGACCTGAGATACTACCAGCTGTCTGGCTATGAAGTGAAACATCTGTGTTCTGGACTGGAGAGTCCAAACTGTAGACTGGAGGTTCTGGGGTCAGTTCACTGCAGCTGTTGGAGGTTTTCTATGTTTGTCCAACTAAAATCATTCCCTGATACTTCACAATTTATTCATTTATAAATGTCATTTCTAAAGTTCATCTTGAACACGTCTGTTTTGAAGTTTCTCTTTCCAAACGTCTAAAAACCTTTTTAGAACAAAAACATGTTTGATGTTTGTTTTAACTTTAAATCACTTTTACTGGATTCAACATGAATGTCTCAGAGCTGAAGGAGAAGGAAGAGTGATCATGTTTTTACCTGTTTCTGCTTCGTTTGTGTGCAGTTTGTTTGTTAGCAAAATATCTTAAAAAATCACTGCAAATATTCTAATGAACTCTTAGAAAGTCATCATTAGATGAACATCTAGAAACGATGAACTGTGGTGGTTAACCAGATTCAAGATGGCCACCACAGATAATCAACCTTAGCCTGTACCAAAACATGTGTAACAGTGAATTTTTCAGATACTGAGCTAAAATGTGGTGTGGTAGTAGCTGAGAGTCCCAGTTGGTTGGAGAGTTGACCCCAGGATGCAGAAAGACACGAGTAACTTTAATGATGAACTAAAGCACAGATTCTGAACCCTTGGGTCACGACCCACAAGTTGGCCCGGATCAACACCTCTATGGCTAAAAAATCAGTTTTTCAACTGTGGGACTGAGATCACATAAATGTTCAGTTGAAAACACCAGAACTATTTCTGTTAACATGAGAGGCTGATTACAGAACATGTTCCCACCACTTGGTGGCGCTAATGCACCACTCAGATGTTTAACCAGCTTTTAATAACCTCAGTCAGCCTCTAGCATGTAGCAAAAGTTAGAGAAATGTTTAAAACAAAAAGTTTATGACCTTGAATTGATCCAGTTCTTGTGTCTCTGACATCCAGTAAAACTAATTCTGTCCACTTCAATCATTTAGTTCATATTTAGGCCCGAGCAGCGAAGTGCTGCGAAGGCCTATTGTAATCGCTCGATTTCTTCATTATTATTATTATTTTTCCGTCACTTCGCACGGCCATTTGGAACCTTTCAAAAACTCACCAAACTTTTGGTGAAAACCCTCTATACTATATGTTGTCATAGTCTGACTTCACCTAAGACCCGCCCCCTCAGAACAGGAAGTGACTTTTTTTGCTTGGAAAGCTTCAACTCTAGCACTCTTGACCTAATCCACATGATCTTGTGTCACATGACTGATAACAAGTTGGTCTCACTTGTTTTAAAGCGCCAATGGTTTTCAGCAGAGGGCGTGGCCGTGGCAGCACGGCAAAGTCACAGGTCACGCTGCCGCCATACGTTTTGCTCTAGATTCCACATGTTTCAGCCCAGCTGCACCAAACTCACTGACATCGATCCTTGTTCACCCCCCTGCAGGATTCCAGTGCAATACTTGGTGGGCGTGGCCTAATTCCTCAACAGCGCCCTCTAGAATATTTAAAAAAAACAGCCCCCAGCCATGCTTTATCCCAGAATTATGAAACTTGGTACACATGTGTATCTTGTCAGGACCTACAAAAAAGTCTCTTGGAGCAATGGTCCAAATCCAACAGGAAGTCGGCCATTTTAGGTCAAAATCACAATTTTGTCTATTTTTTTGACGTCATATCTTAGCGAACTCGTCCTAGAGCTTTTGAGATCCAGGCGTCAAACTCGGTCAGCACAATCTTGAGGCATTGAAGGTCAAAAGTTGTTAAAAGTTTTTCCTATGTCAAAGCATGTAGGCGTGGACAAGCCTCAAATCTGGCAATTCTCTATGAAATATCAAACTGGAATAACTTCCCAATATAAGCTCCCAGCTGCACCAAACTCTCTAAGATCAATACTTGTCCATCCCTCGACAGGACTACTGTCTAATATGTAGTGGGCGTGGCCTGATGCGAGGGCCTCAATGCCGCTTGCGGCTTTAATTCAGTTTGAACCTGCATCCTGTTGGCTTCAACTCATTTTATTCTTTATTCAGATTGGAGGGCTGCAGGTTGTCAGAGATCAGCTGTTCTTCTCTAGTGTCAGCTCTAAAGTCCAACCCCTCCCATCTGACACAACTGGACCTGAGTCAGAACCAGCTGTTTGACTCTGGAGTGAAGGAGCTCTGTGGTTTCCTGGAGAGTCCAAACTGTAGACTGGAGGTTCTGAGGTCAGTTCACTGCAGCTGTTGGAGGTTTTCTATGTTTGTCCAACTAAAATCATTCCCTGATACTTCACAATTTATTCATTTATAAATGTTTCATTCATTTAACCCTTTGATGGTCTAAAATCAGTCCCACATTTTACTGTTTTATTTTGGTGCTGTCAGTAACCACAGATGTTCCTGACAAAGCCTAAAAATCCTTGTAAAGTCTTTTATTTAGTCAGAATAGTTAGAAATGCTCCTGTAAGCTCACAGTAACTTTACGGCCCTTTAGTGTTCATCAGGGACAATCAGCTGTTTGAAACTGTTATAAAAACAACTTTTCATCACATCTTTGTCTCATCATGACAACATTCCTATCAGTAATGTTTCTGACCTTCATCTCTGTACTTTAATTGTTCTATGATGTGACTTGGTGAAGTTTTCCTTGTTCCATGTGTAAACCTCTGTAAAGATTACCGGGACAGACTTCAACGTACCTGGAAGTGCTGCGTTGTTCCCAGCTGGACGCTGCTGCCGAGTCTCGTCTCGTCCCACAAAATGGTTTTAGTTGGAATGTAAAGATCAAAAAGACACTTTTATTGTGGACAAGTCAACATTTAGTATGAAGAAGCTGTTCCACGTGCACGCAGGCTGAAGAATCGTGCGCTCCTCAGCTCAGAACGTCTGACTCCTGTTGTCTTCCCCCAAAGCAGGACGTCAATAGTTGATGCAGCAGCTGCTAAAACATCTGCTTCAGTAGAAGAACTAATGAAACACAAACTGGTGTCGTGCACGAGGAGACTTTCAGGAAAACACCTCCATGTCTGACACAGAGCAACACGTGCACATTTAACAAAAACACAGCATCATTTTCAGCTAACGGTTCTGGAGGGTCTTCAAAAACTCTCAACTGAAATCTTTAAAAGAATTAACAAAAAATAATTTTGGACATTTTAAAAGAGGAAAATGAAAAATCAGTTTTTCAGCTGTGGGACTGAGATCACATAAATGTTCAGTTGAAAACACCAGAAACAGAACATGTTCCCACCTAATGCACCACTCAGATGTTTAACCAGCTTTTAATAACCTCAGTCAGCCTCTAGCATGTAGCAAAAGTTAGAGAAATGTTTAAAACAAAAAGTTTATGATCTTGAATTGATCCAGTTTTTGTGTCTCTGACATCCAGTCAAACTAATTCTGTCCACTTCAATCATTTAGTTCATATTTCAGTTTGAACCTGCATCCTGTTGGATTCAGCTCACATCTTTGATTCTTTATTCAGATTGAGGAGCTGCAGTTTGTCAGAGATCAGCTGTTCTTCTCTGGTGTCAGCTCTGAAGTCCAACCCCTCCCATCTGACACAACTGGACCTGTGTCAGAACAACCTGCAGGCTCCAGATGTTCAGCAGCTGTTGGATCTTGTGGAGAGTCCAGACTACAAACTGCAGACTCTGAGGTCAGTAGATGTTCTTTGATGATGCTGCATGACTGACTGACAGCTGATGGAGAGAGGCTGCAGACAGGAAGTTAACTCCTCCCTCACTCTATCTTCTCTCTGCAGGTGGAGGTGAAGATCTTAGTGGAAGAAAGAAGATCTGAGTTCTGATGATCCACAGAGGTTGAAGCAGCAGCAGATGTTTGATAAGAAACTGATGATGTTGAACTTTGATCTTTTTATATTTACCAGTATATTATCTATGACAGGTTGATGACTGCTTCTGTGTTGTATTTACTTTGAACCAATCAAGATAAAGTCAAGGTTCAACAATGTTATTAAAGATCTTGATGTCAAAGATTACTGTGCTGCTCTTTTTATTGATTTGTCCAAGGCTTTTGACTCAATGGACCACAGGATTTTGTGTCAGAGGTTTTTGTACAAAGGACTTACCCCCAGGTCATGGGTTAGTTTTGAAGTTTCTTATCAGGACGTAGTCAGTGTGTGCAGTTTGGTGGTCAGACATCGTTTCCTGGAAATCTCTAAAGAGGTCCCACAGGAGTCAGTTTTGGGACCACTGCTCTTTACTTTTTCTAACAACCTGGGTCACGCTCTCCCTGATGCATCTGTGCACTTTTATGCAGACGATTCAGTTATTTACTGTTGTGAAAACACAGTTGCTCTCATTTGTAAGTGTTTCCAGTCTGCACTGGATTGTTTCCAGTTCCAGTTTTTACAGCTCAGGTTGATGTTGAACACCAGTAAGACAGAGGCCTCCCTTTCAAAAGAGATCTGTGATCTCAATGGGATTTGACTGGTTAACCCTTTAAGCCCCAAACGCTCCCAGTGCCGGGGGCAGAATTACACTTCCTGTTCTCTACTTCCACTAATGTGAGCTCTCTTAGTTAAATATAGACAGGTGTGGTATCCACAGAAACATGAGACTCTTGGCTAAATTTCTACAATCACCAAACAGCTAAAACTACCAGCAGTTGAATCAGGAAGTAAACAAAGTGCGCTAAATGACGTGACGATACACTCGGTCTCACCTGTTCATCCCACCGCTCATACACAACCAGCATGTCTGCTGAAAGCAGAGATCTCACAGATTCACAACTAGAAGTTTCATCACTAAATAAGTAGTCCTGAGTAAGATCTGACTAAGTAAATCATGTCAAAACAATAATAAAGTGTTTGTAATATAATAATAAGTGAAGTGATATGTGTTGTCATCATTTCATGCACACACAATGACGACAGTTGTCGTCTGCATTGAACCATCACACACGTGAGATCTAACCAGTGGAGCAGCGGGCAGCTCTTTAGGCACCCAGGGACCAAGTGGGGATTAGGTGTCCTGCTCAAGGACACCACAACATAGAGGGGAATCAAACCTGTGACTTTCTGGTCCTAAGACAACTGTCCTACCACTGCTCCACTATCACCCCCACATAATATAAAGAATATAAAGAATATAAAAATGTGAAAATGTCAGAAAGCTGTGTGAGCTACAGATGTAGCAACAGAGGAGAAAAGGGAAAACATGTCTCCTTTCACCAGTCAGCACATTTCATCTTATTTACCTCCATGTCATTCAGTGTGTGTCACATGTCTTCGTCTCCTTCCAGTTGGTGACTGGTGGGACTGACGTGAACGTGTTGATGTTAGTTTGATTCTACTGGATCTAAGGATTTGAATGTGGCTCATCTGTGCAGTTCAGCCTCTCCAAACCAGAGTTATAGCCCCGCGTAAAGCTGGTGGACACACAAGAGGCTAAAACTTTCTGCACACATTCAGTCCATGAAGCACGAATGCAGAGCTGCAGCGCAAAGTTAGGAGGGTTTTTCAGGAGAAATGTCATCAAATCAAAGTTTTACTCATCAGAGGAAGTGTTTGAGCTCATTTATAAAGTGTGTAGGAGCGTGAACAGCTCTGTGTGTTGTAATGTCCCTCAGTGCCTCACTTCAGAGAAAACAACAACAAAAACACAGTTTTAAAGAAGGAGCACAATTAGTGCCATCAACATGTTACAGCCTAATGCAGATGTGTAAATATGATGTGAAGGTTTATTAGATTTGACTCTAATGTGAGTTTGAGTCAATTTGCTGCAGTTGGAGTCAAACATTATCATTTCTTATTGTTTTATTTGAATGGAGTAATAAATAAAATAAATGTGTAATGAATTAAAAACACTAAAGACATAAAAGGTAAATGAAGTGGATTAATTGATGAATTTTAAAAGATAAAAAGCCTCAACTTTCACAGATGTTCCAAACTGTGCTGAAATGTGCCGTCCTGTGACAAACAGCAAAACTCCGAGCTATTTCTTTACTAAAACATCTGTAAGTTGCTCTAGTTGATTTCAGCTGCATGAATCTTTGCACAGGTAATGTCCACATGTGGATTTGTGGTTTCCAAGAGTTTGAACGTTCTTTATCATATTTTTAAAGGAGTTATTTACTCTGTAAATAAAATCAACTTCAGGCGAGGGAATAAAAACTCTTTTTTTTCTCTGTTCATCCTCATTTTGTGTGAAACATCAGCAGCTGTTGTGATGCTCACACTTCTGATGACATCTGCCAGATGTTCTCTTCATTTTGACACCAAGATCATTGAAGCAGAGTTTGTAGTTGCTGAGAAACACTCCATCTTATTTGTGCACGTTGTTTTCCAGCAGGGACTTCATGGAAACCCCTCGGGGCTTGAGAGGCTGCGGTTGTGGTAAATAATCTCACTGCTAATCTCATTTAATCTGTCTCACAGCAAACACACTGAACCTGTGAACAGAAAGGAGAGAAAACAGCAGAAGAAAACACTCAGCAGCTAAAGTTTAGCTCTGCTGTGGCTAACGTTAGCATGGTGGTTATCTTTGGATGAGTTCAGCACAAACTGAGAGAAGTTGTGTTCTGAAGCTGGAGGACTTTTCAGAACCACAAGAGTTCTTCCTGTGGATCAAACGTGCTGAGATCCAGCAGGAGTTTCAGGGAGTCTGAAGAGGATCCAGCTGCAGATCTTCCTCCTCACACTGAACATCTGTCACTTTGAATCCACTTGAAAGATTTCTGTTAGTCCAAAAAACTTGACTTTGATCTGAGTCACATCATATCTGTCATAACGTGCACGTTTCACAACACACTGATAATTACATTTAATGAGCTATAAAGTCCAGTCATTTAAAGAAAATGTAGCATATACATTACATACCGTATTTTCCAGTGTATAGGTCACACCTTTTTATGGTTTTTTCAAGGCCTGCGACCTATACACAGGTGCGACCTATATAAGGCTTGTTCTCACTTTCGGCGAAACAAATTTTTAAATCCAGCTCATTTCACAATTACGTTCATTTATTAAGGAAAAGTTCAGCTCAGACATATATTTGCTATAATTTTTATCAAACAAATAATTGTTTTTAAGTGTTAATCTTCTTAAAAGCCTTGCTGTGCGCTCCTGTGGCAGACATTTGCAGCAGAGCTAAACGTAGGTGCGACCTATACACCAGTGCGACCTATCTAGGGATTTTTCCAATCTATTGGTGATAATTGGACAATGCGACCTATACACAGGTGCGACCTATACACCAGAAAATACTGTATATGGGTATTTAAGTTGGTTAATGAGATAGTTAAATCAGAAGAGTCTGGGTTTGACTGCTAGAGGGAAGTGGTACCTTGTAAAAACACACAGACAACCTTATAGTGCCAAGAAAGTGAATTATATTATACAATATTTACAAAATCTATACATACAAACAAGTACTTGAAACCATGAATTCTCCACAATTGTTTTTCTTTTCTTATAGCCATGGGAAAAAATGTTCACAGTTCAACTCCTTGATGGGAGTAAGATGGATTGTTGGAAAGGATCCAATTCAGTTCAGTCCAGAGGAAAATGTGGATGTGGTTGTAGGCTTAAACATCTCCTACCAGACTGGAAGGAGTTGAGGGAATTCAACAGTTCTCCTGGTTCATTATAGGGTAGCTCGCCAGTCTGGTCAGCTCGACAACAGACACGATCCGGAATCAGGATCATCAGAATCAGGAACCTTCGGAATCAGGAGCCTTCAGAATCAGGAACCTGGCCTGTATAAAGCAGACCTCTTAATAAATAACCCTGGGTTTTTATCAACATCAAAATCATTTCATAAATATAATCAATACTTGTACATGCTTTTCCATCTTTACTATAGTAATTAAGTTTAGATTATAAATATAATTAAACTCATTTGAGTACTCTTCAATAATCATTAACATTGGATTCTCAATATTTCACATTAGCAAAAAAATAGCATTCCACCATTTAATGTACCTTCAGTTAATTGCTTCAAGATGACGTCAAAAGAATATTCAACAAAGTTTGTTAGCATTAGCACTGAACTAAAACAGAGCAGAGCCCAAACAATTACATGGAGACCAGCACTAACTCTGCCAGCTCCAGACAACAAACAAAACACTCACCAGTTCCCACGGTTAAAACACATAATCAGCAGAAGGTTTCTGTCCCACAAATACACATGTAAGAGTTGAGAGGCATGTCATCACATGTGGCAAACAGCATTAGAGAGAGGTTTACAAACAACTTGAAGCCTCTCCTGCAGCAGCAACTGTAAAGCCTCTCCCACCTTGCCTGATGAGCACCAGCTGATTTGATGAGATACTGATGGTTGCATACTGCTACCAGTCAGGTGACAAAGAAACCATGCTAGAACAAACACATTGAATGGTGTTTGTTTTTGCTTGTTTTCTTTTTACTCAAGAAAATCAAAGAAAGAGGACCAAAAAAATGTTTGAAATTAATGAAATAATTAACAATAAAAAATCTTTAAGAAATTACTTCTTAAGTTCCTAAATTCAACCAAAGATAAAATGTAAGGGGGAAAATACTTTTGTAATAAATAAAATTATTCTGATGGGAATGGAGAAAATTACCCTGGTTACAAAAACATTGAATTTAGTTCATGTTTGTTAAATATTTAGTTTGTTTTGTGTTTTGTCATTTAATCCAACTATCAGACGACTTTATTAGTTCCAACGAGCAATTTATTCATCCTGCAGCATTGTTTACACAAACAAACAAACAAACAAAGAAGCAGCAGGTCCTGTAAGTGGACATTAATGAAAGGGTGATCATGTTTTGTCCATGTCTGAGTGAAAGGAAAGTCCTCAGACAGGTCATGTGATCGAACATGAGCAAATGAAAAGAAGTCCTAAAAATGATGCTGATGGATCAAAAGAGTGAATTGTGAACTCAGAGTGCAGAGATGAAGATCAGCTGGATGGTGAAGCCAGATGTTTGCAGATGTTCCTGCATGTAGTTTGTAAGTGGATCCAGCAGGTGGCAGCACTGAGCTGTAAATGAGCTCCAGAGCAGATGTGAAGGCAGAAAGTGAAGCAGCCACAGTTAAGGCCGAGATACAGTGAAGCAGACTCCGTATACGCGCGTATACGGAGCATCTGCTACAGCTCGGCTGATGTTCTCGCGTAGATTCTCGTGTTTTCGCTCCAAATTCTACGTCATTTCCTCCGTACCGTCACTTCCGATCGTCACTTCCGCTAGTTTTTCGCTCCACGGAGAGGACTCAACTGAGCTCGCTGATTGGTCACTTTGACACGCCTACTGAAATGATTGACAGATTTCAGTCAGCTCAAAGTGAAACCTATCGTGAGCAGCTCGCTCAGACTTCTGCGGTGTTCTGATACGGTCTTTCTACTATATATGTTATAAAAAGTTCTCTCAGAAATAAAAATAATAACAGGGAGTGCTTTTCCTGCAGCCCACAGCCCACCACAGCCCACCAGGGAATATATAAAACATCGCGCACCCAGGTAGGACCTGAATTCATTCATTTCATTCATCGAGTGAACGGAGGAAGAAGCGGTTACTTGACTTTAGGCAAAAAAACAAAAGAAAAGGCCCGATCAGCGATAAAAAAGAGGAATTTATTTCATTTGTGTAACATACAAAACAGTCCGGCGCCGGGGAAGTTTAGGTCAGACACCGCGCATCGCGTATGCGAATCGCGTATGCGTAGTAAAAAAATACCTTTGCGCGTACTTGCCCTGAGGGGCTACGCGGGGCTACGCTGCGTACGGGGCATACGTACGCTGCGTATTGGCGTATCGTGAGGACGCGCGAGTGTATCTCGCCCTTTAGTTGTTGTGTGAACATGTTTCACACACAACACAGGAGGTGTGGAGAGAGGAGAGCAACATCACAGCAACACGTTGCTGCTTTCAAAGCAACATCACAGCAACACGTTGCTGCTTTCAAAGCAACATCACAGCAACACGTTGCTGCTTTCAAAGCAACATCACAGCAACACGTTGCTGCTTTCAAAGCAACATCACAGCAACACGTTGCTGCTTTCAAAGCAACATCACAGCAACACGTTGCTGCTTTCAAAGCAACACTTGTGTTTGTGCTGCAACAACAACTATTAGTCATGAAAGAAGCTAAATGAAAGAGTGTGAGCTGCTGAACCATCTGACCCAGGGGTCGGACACCTCTGTGGACTGAACAACACAAAGTTTATATTTGAATTTATTCATGTTTCATGAACATGTTAGAGCAGAGAAATAAAAAATAAAGAAGCAGTTATAAAAGTGTGACAGATAAAATCAAGAATATGTACAGACTAATATGGAAAACACTTGAACTGGGAGAAGTCAAACCCCTCCCTCTGAGAGGAGAGGGACTCAGGTGCAGCTTGACTGTTTCCAGCTTTAATAAACTTTACATTCTAACTCCACCTGTGGAAGAAGAAGAAGAAGAACTCCACCTGTGGAAGAAGAAGAAGAACTCCACCTGTGGAAGAAGAAGAAGAAGAACTCCACCTGTGGAAGAAGAAGAAGAAGAACTCCACCTGTGGAAGAAGAAGAAGAAGAACTCCACCTGTGGAAGAAGAAGAAGAAGAACTCCACCTGTGGAAGAAGAAGAAGAACTCCACCTGTGGAAGAAGAAGAAGAAGAACTCCACCTGTGGAAGAAGAAGAAGAAGAACTCCACCTGTGGTGTGTGAGTCTCACTGTGTTGCATTCATTTGAACCAACGTCTCAAACGACCTGTTCAAACATCATGAGTGTTGATTTTTACCACTAATCTTTCAGCCATCAGGCTACAGGTTAGATATTAACTGTTTGTTCCAAACCAGCAACATCACAATGAAGTGAGTGAACTTCTACACACCTCAGAGTGATCAGACTACAGCTCCGACTGGAAAGAAAAGAGGAGAAGAGAAGCCAAAGTGAGGCTTTGTGAGGAGGCTGAGGAGCTTTCAGTCCCACATCAGGAGCTTCTGATCTGCTCCACGTTCAACAGTCAAGAAAGCAGCTGAGTTCAGCAGCTGGAGAAGACTTCCAGATGTTTCTGCTGCATGTCCAGGATGTCTTCATGCTGCTTGAAGCTGCTCTGGAGAGTCTGTTTGGACGGCCTGCTTCAGTTCATGGAGACACACCCAGACCCATGTCTGCCTGGCTTTGGTCCACAGGAAGAGGACAGAGTGGGGACACATCTGTCTCTGTTGTCTCCATGAACAGATGTTGTGGACAGAGTGGGGACACATCTGTCTCTGTTGTCTCCATGAACAGATGTTGTGGACAGAGTGGAGACACATTTGTCTCTGTTGTCTCCATGAACAGATGTTGTGGACAGAGTGGGGACACATCTGTCTCTGTTGTCTCCATGAACAGATGTTGTGGACAGAGTGGGGACACATCTGTCTCTGTTGTCTCCATGAACAGATGTTGTGGACAGAGTGGGGACACATTTGTCTCTGTTGTCTCCATGAACAGATGTTGTGGACAGAGTGGGGACACATTTGTCTCTGTTGTCTCCATGAACAGATGTTGTGGACAGAGTGGGGACACATTTGTCTCTGTTGTCTCCATGAACAGATGTTGTGGACAGAGTGGGGACACATCTGTCTCTGTTGTCTCCATGAACAGATGTTGTGGACAGAGTGGGGACACATCTGTCTCTGTTGTCTCCATGAACAGATGTTGTGGACAGAGTGGGGACACATCTGTCTCTGTTGTCTCCATGAACAGATGTTGTGGACAGAGTGGGGACACATCTGTCTCTGTTGTCTCCATGAACAGATGTTGTGGACAGAGTGGGGACACATCTGTCTCTGTTGTCTCCATGAACAGATGTTGTGGACAGAGTGGGGACACATCTGTCTCTGTTGTCTCCATGAACAGATGTTGTGGACAGAGTGGGGACACATTTGTCTCTGTTGTCTCCATGAACAGATGTTGTGGACAGAGTGGGGACACATTTGTCTCTGTTGTCTCCATGAACAGATGTTGTGGACAGAGTGGGGACACATTTGTCTCTGTTGTCTCCATGAACAGATGTTGTGGACAGAGTGGGGACACATCTGTCTCTGTTGTCTCCATGAACAGATGTTGTGGACAGAGTGGGGACACATTTGTCTCTGTTGTCTCCATGAACAGATGTTGTGGACAGAGTGGGGACACATTTGTCTCTGTTGTCTCCATGAACAGATGTTGTGGACAGAGTGGGGACACATTTGTCTCTGTTGTCTCCATGAACAGATGTTGTGGACAGAGTGGGGACACATTTGTCTCTGTTGTCTCATGAACAGATGTTGTGGACAGAGTGGGGACACATTTGTCTCTGTTGTCTCCATGAACAGATGTTGTGGACAGAGTGGGGACACATTTGTCTCTGTTGTCTCCATGAACAGATGTTGTGGACAGAGTGGGGACACATTTGTCTCTGTTGTCTCATGAACAGATGTTGTGGACAGAGTGGGGACACATCTGTCTCTGTTGTCTCCATGAACAGATGTTGTGGACAGAGTGGGGACACATCTGTCTCTGTTGTCTCCATGAACAGATGTTGTGGTTTCTTTGGATCCTCTCATGTTTGTTCACACCAGGTGGATGCAGCCTTTGTCCTGGACAGGTGTCCACCTGGATTCAGTCAGAAGGTTCTGTGAGATCCAGCAGAGAAGAAACATCTGGAACTGGTTTCAAGACTTTCTCCAGAACCTTGAGGACATTGGTGTGTTCCAGCTTCATGACTGATCTGTTAGTTATCACCCGCTGCCCATGGTGAGAGGGGTCATCATGTTTTCACCTGGCTCTGTGTTCTGTTAGCAAAATATCTGCTGAACCACTGGAGGCTTTGACTCCAACTCTCAGAAAGTCATCACTGGGTGTGCAGCTACAATCTACAGCTCATCCTATGTTGGACTCAAGACAATTCAAGATGGCCGCTACAACTTGGCCTCCACAGAAATGTCTCCATGTCAGAGAGTTCTCCAGCTCCTGAGGTCCATTTGGTGAGATGTTGAGTGAGTCCTTCTCAGCACGTCCTCCAAGTTCTAGCAGATCATGAAGATGACAGAAAATCTTTCATCCAGCCTGAGATCACGATTCATCTCAAGTTTCACCCAAAAACTGCTACAACTCCATCATGGTTTTTTATTTTATTTATTTTATTGATCTATTGAACATACAGAATAAATGAACACATGAACAGAATAGCAAATTACAATGATACATATGAACATGTAAAGATATACATGTATTCTGTCATACCTCCTAAAGTCCACATACTGTATATTTAAACAAATTCTCATATTAACCATCATAAGTTTAAAATTAGAGAGAGAGAGTCTTTATTGTCATTTGCACCATGTACATAATCTCGTTTTCATCACATGTACCACATGCGGTGCAAATGACAATAAAGACTCTCTGACTCTGACTCTGACTCTGAATTCCCTTTTCATCCATTAGATGAGTGAGTGACCATATTTGCTTCTCCATCCATGTTTCCATGAACACAGACTTCCTTCTGTGTAAAACGACTCTGTTGTTCCAAAAAGGAACATTATGAGGACTAAAGTTATGTTTGTGCTATTTTCCAGTTTATTAACACCTGATGGTGAAAAGCAGATAATTTAACAGGTAATTTAGGAAAGTCAAAGTCACATCTCAACAGGAAATCAATATCTCCAACTTTACTAAAAACCAAAGTGGGGGACAGCAAACCAAACCTCATGAGCATTTTTCAAAAATGACTGAAGCCGTTTAAGTTTTAATACTCCATTCATAATTTCAAAATCTATGCCTTAATTACACCATCTTCATCATTTTAACTGTATATCTTTTTTTGATATAATGATGTTTATTTCTCCAAATGAAGTTAAATTTCCTTAATAATTTTTGGAGGTATGTCTATGGATGCAGGGTAAACCAGTTTTGATAGAGTCTCCATTTTGGTTAATAGTGTCCTACCAGAAAGAGTTAAGTCTCTTTGTAACCAGTTATTTAATATCACTTTACATTTATTAATATTATTGTCAACATTCAGCTTGACACAATTACTTGTAGTTTTTGTGACCCAAATGCCCAGGTGTCAAACCTCCAGTATGTTGTAAAAAGATTATTGAGAACAATCATGAATGCTCATTAATTCACACTTTTCCTAATTTAACTTTAATCCTGATGCTTTAGAGAATGTTTCTACTGTTTGGAAAGCCAGTGGAATCTGATCTTTTTTTTTAAACAGAGTTGTATCGTCTGCTAGCTGACTTATAATAATATTCTGATTCATAATTTGTAAACTGGAGTTTCTTATAGAGACAGCCAAGAGTTCAGTAACGGTGAAGAACAGGAGAGGTGAAACACTGCATCCTTGTCTAATCTCTATTTTTATTGTAAATCTGGGACTTGTTCCTTCTGCTAAGGAAACACAGCTGTTAACATCTGTATGCAGCATTTTGATTATGTTTAAAAACTTCTCAACAAATCCAAAATGTTTGAATGTTTCAAAAATGAAAGATGTTCCACTGAATCAAAAGCTTTCTGAAAATCCAGAAATAAGATCATCAGGGATTAAATGGGCATATTCAATTAGATCCAGAACCAGATGAATATTGTTATTAATTGATCTACCTTTGAGAAAACCAGACTGAGTCGAGCTAATTATATCAGATAAACCTTCTTTTAATCGAGCTGCGAGAACTGGAGTCAATATTTTATAATCTGTGTTGAGAAGTGTGATGGGTCTGAAATGATTCAAGTTTCTTTGATCTTTTTCCTGGTTTGGGTAACAATATGATGACACCTTGTTTCATTTGTCATTAATTATTTTTATTAATACATTCCATAACTGCATCAAACAACAACATTTTTGTGTATTACCAGAAGAATT
>JBBPBX010010077.1:42170-58637 GCA_038048925.1 Garcialebias charrua | reverse complement strand
AAAAAAAAAACTGTAGAAACGTTTCATCTTTCGTCCGAAAGACTTCCTTAGTCTGAGGGCTCTTAAACTGCTAACAGACCATATCCTGTCAGCGCCGGATGTTGTCCGTGAGCAGTCGTCCGGTTGGTTGATTTAAGAGCGGGGCCTGCCCTAAGGAGCCCTATTGGCTATTACCTGTCATGTGACAAGACATGATTGGTCAAGTTAGCAGCCAGTGTGTTTCTCTGCAGCCTTATTGCTTGTTTCGAAGAGTGAGTCAGACGAAGAGTTTTAACATGGAGGGTCCAAAATTTGAACATTCTGGTCCTCAAAAGAGTGACCCTTGTCCGTGAGGTGGAGGTGAACAGCTGAGTTTTGTCCAGAGGAGGTTTCTCTCCTGTGTTGGGACATTCGTCTGTGAAGAGGCTGCTTAGTTTCACACGCACATCCACACGCACACACAGTCTGGTTCATTGAATTGATAAAGCTTCTCGGATGAGAAGCGAAACATCTTCTGTTACAAATAAAGTCCAGTTGATCTTGAATTGAACGCCTTTTTGATTTATCATGTCCTGGACGACTGAGAATCTTCACCAGCATAAAAAGTGGAACGTTACATTATGGAGTCAACCTATTTTTTCCATTTGTATTTCTGCTGAGATCGTGCTGCAGCAAGGAATGCTCTGTTTTTCAGTGCCAAAGAGTAAAACTCTGAGCAAGACATTTCATAATTTAGACTGACAATGAGCTCACTTCTAATTAGTTCAGTAGAACATTTGTTTCGCACATCAGTACACTTATTTTTCATGAAAGAGAAAATCTTTTCCACAAACCCAGTGGAAGATGCTGAGGACAAAGGATACAACAGCTGGATGTTGGAGAGGTCAGCTGCCTGAAGAACTTGCATCCACTTATCTGCTGTTCCCTGGGACTGCCACCTTTCTTTCTCCTGAGGTGAGGTGGTCTATCAGGCTGTTTGCAGTCACACATTCCTCATACAACTCGTCCATAGACATGTTTAGCCTGCCAAAAGGTGTTAAAGTTCATTAGTGCCACATAGCCTGGGTTATGTAGTGATAAATAAATGGAAAAACGTGTATTGTTTATATTTATAATTTAGCATTTAGCAAAATGTAGTTTAAATACTACATTTTGAAATGTATTAATTAATTTACCTATATGAACTGTGATTTTTTAAAAGATGGACAAGGTTGTATGTTTGCACAGTGTAAAGTAAATTCACAATTATGTATTTATTTGTACGTGTCAATTGTACACTTTTATTTATAACTATAATTAAACATGGTTCACCACTACACTAGCCTGGTTAAAACCAGACCCTGTCCTTCACTTCGCTTCAGACAAGGGTCTGGGACCTCTCCATTGAAAAACGATTCTTGCTGGAGGCATGGCCTCTGCTGATGGCTGCTCCCCCGTGGTCTGCTGAACCTGACTTCAGCTCCGCCTCCTGCTGAATTTTCTCTCGCTGCCTTTGCATGTTCTGTGTTTATATGTCAATAAAACGTCCTAATAAAATAAAATAAAACCATGGATCGCTGGTCCAACACACCAGAAGACCAGGAAATCTGATGGGACTCGGGCAGCAACTTAAAACCCGAGTTTAAATCTCTCGTGACAACCTGAGGCATTTCCTTGTTCAGCGGAGGGAGAGGAGGAGGAGGGAGCGAACACTTGACTTTTGGGAAAAAAACAAAAGAAAACTCCAGATAAGGGATTAAGAAGGGGAAATTAATAAATTTGTGTCACATATAAAACAGTCCTGCATCGCTTTGAATGAGAACATGCGGCTGCGCGCTGGGACAGGTGGGGGCATTTCCTTGTTCAGCGGAGGGAGAGGAGGAGGAGGAGGAGGGAGGAGGGAGCGAACACTTGACTTTTGGCCAAAAAAACAAAAGAAAACTCCAGATAAGGGATTAAGAAGGGGAGATTAATACATTTGTGTCATTTATAAACAGTCCTGCATCGCTTTGAAAGAGAACATGCGGCAGCTCGCTGGCTGCGCTGGGACAGGTGGGGGCGTAGGTTAGGGGCCAAAAACTCCGCCCCTTCTGTTCTCTGATTGGTACGGTCAAAAATCTACCGGAGAAATCCTTGTCTATGAGAGAAGTCCCAGACTGTGCAGTGAAGGGAAATGAGAATTGAGCGGAGCTGTGCAGGAAGGCGAGGGCCAGGTTACCACTACACTGGAAATTATTGAATTTTTACCTGCCAACCAGGTGAAGACTTTCAGTGATCTTCTCCACTTCCTCAAAGGATATTTTTCCAGATGCCAGAGAGAGGGGCTGAAGGTGAAAGAGCCAGTTTTCCTCTGAGAAGTCAAACCACTTCTGGACAGAACTGATGGCAGTGTTTAAGAAGGCTGTAAAGTCCTGCCTGGACACACCAGCTTCAGATGGCAAGAGACGCTGCAGCTTTTGTCTTGTTACGTACCCGTAGAACCCATCATCTCTTCTTTAATATATTTTATGCATTCATTTTTCAATTCTACTTGTTTATTACAATAATATGATCACATTTTTGGCCTGCTCACATTCATGCTCACACTTTTACGCATTAAACTTATCCTTACTCCCCCCCCCCTTTTTTTTTTTTTTACATACCATATCTGCCTCTGGTGTTGCCCGGTGCAGAACAAATTGGTCAAGGGTTCTCCTGGTTTTGTTGTCTTTCACGTTTCTTATGTGTCCAACTGCAGAAGCATGCTGTTTCACATCAAACTGTCCACCGTGGGCTACAGAAAAAGTACGCTTGCAGACAGTACAGTTCGCTTTGTAGCCATTATCATTCACGCGTTCCAGCCACTTCCTTTTCCCACTCGACTCTGTATTTTTGCAGCCGTTTCTTTTTTTTCCTGGGGGGAGTAGTCAGGCTCGAAGGTGATCTATGTTCACTGTTTAAATCCCCTGAATGTTTGCCGCTCGCGTCCATAATGCCTTCTTCTTCAAATCCTGTCACTGTCGTGTCTTCCGTAAACTGCCAAGACTGGACCAATGAGATGAGCCGGATTCTGTAGTTTCAATCACGTGTGTAAAAGGGCTGTCAGCTCATTGGTCACAGAGCAGAGCGGCTTCTTAACCATAAAAATCGACATAAAGCGCATCATTATTTATCAACTCCATTGACGTTGACAGAATTATTTTGATTCTCACGATATTACGGACAAAGTGCGTCCCGTTATAGATCAATAAGGGACGCGTACATCCATCCATCCACCGACGCGTACATTTGTTTCTAAATACGGAACAATTCCGTTTTTCAAGGGACGGTTGGCAACCCTAGTTGTGTCTCTGGTCTGTTTTGTATTGGTTAACTGGACCAGAGTTCGGACTCGGTTGGACTCTGGGTTCATTTCCTCTGGACCCATTTTGTCTCCGAGTTTCAGCGGAGCAAAATAATGGAAGCTAACAAGGTGAGCTTCTCCCTCTTTTTGGTAAAAGTTCTTCTTCTTGGGCTGCCTGTGCAGCGGTTTCTCCTTGTTGTGACACCGGCTACATGCCCCCGCGTCTCCTCTGCTCTCAAGTTTAACAACGTAAAACATGTGTCGCAAACCCGCGCGTGCGTCAAACACAAAGCAGCGCCGTCATCTCGCAAAACCACAATATGAAGCTTCTTTGCGACAGTTATTTTTTTATTTATCACGATAGAGACGATAGAAGGAAAGTAGCACGATAGACACGTTTCTATCGTCCCCACGATATATATCGTCATATCGCACAGCCCTAATCGGCTGTGGCTGAGGAAGTCACTGAAGAGAGCGTAGAGTCTCACCCGTGGGGTCAGTGTACCTTTCGTTCAATTGTTTTTTCATTGAGAATCAAAAATCCAAAAATGAAGAAACGACTTGTCATTTTATTATTCATTTTTAAGTGTGATTCAACAAATACAATACATCATGGTTTTCTACATTTTTTACTTTAACCTCACATCAAAAATCAAACTTTGGAAAACTGTCCTGCTGACTTATTTGATTTTTGTTTTCTATCAAATGTGTCAAACTAGTACAGCTGTTTTACAGATACACAACAATAGTCCAAATGGATTTTCTAAAGTCAGTGAGTGGCTCTGACTGTCTGGTTTGTCTGTGTTTATTACCTGTAAACTTCCTCAAAGATCATCAGGTTGTTTTTTTTATTGGTATGGTGGCATTTGAAACAGTTTTGTTGCTGTACCCATCCACAGCCAAAACATGGGTCACACCGAACATGCCAAGCTTCTCATTCTGATCCAGGTGTAGTTTATGACCCATACAACTCAGTATGATAAGGGGCAGGATTTAGATTCTGAGCACCCTTAATAAAGAAAAAATATATATTGATTATTCCTTTTTTAAACGTTTTTTTTATTTTATTTTTATTAATCCTAACCTGTGAGGACTAAGGACGATATGGTGGTGCAAAAATCTATTAATTTAATCATTTTTAAAAAATAAATCTTTCAAAAATATACGAGTGATAAGAGGCCTACGTTGTATATACAGTGAAGTAGGCTATTGTAAAGTAAGTATACACCCAGTGCTCACTTGTCTAGCGGTGTCTGAGAATGCGCGGTGGACTACGCCATTGCATCAAGTTGCCATGGTAACGGTAAACAGACCATAGCAGTGCACTAGTTGGCAGTCAAGTGCAAATATTGCATAACTTGCTGGCTACCAATTGTTGAATTTAAATAGCGGTTTAGAATTAGCTTCCCCTAATTTTCACAAGACATTAGTGCTTTTGAAATTGCGGACCTAAATAAATTAATAAGTGCTTTAGAAATAGCGGAACAAATTTTTGGATTAGCGCTGCCTAGCACTGTCTATTTGTAAAAATTCTCTGGATGTTCAAAGGTAATGCATTTTGGTGAGCCTTATACATAAATAATAAAATTTTATAATCAATCAAGTCGACAAAATAATACATTAGATGGATGATGTGTGTAGCATTCAATGTGTGTAGCACTTTGAGATTTTCACTAATGAAAAGTGCGTTATAAATTGAATTCATTATTATTATTATTATTACGATGGCTGTTTTCGAGTGATAACTCTTATTGCTCTTTTCTGCAAAACAAAAACAGGATTTGTAGTTGCCTTACATGCCTTCCCCCATACCTCAATACAATAGACCAGGGGTCACCAACACGGTGCCCGCGGGCACCCGGGTGCCCCCAAGGACCATTTGAGGTGCCCTCGGACCTGTTCTAAAAATAGCACAACTCACTACTAAGCTGCATTTAAATTTAAATTTTATTCAGTTGTTATTCTTTTTTTGTATTTATATATATTTTAAAATGTCTATCTTAAAAATATGTTCTTAAAAATATGTTTATTATACATTTTTTTCAATTTACGCTTTGTTATTTCCGAAGAGTTTATCAAACTGGTGCCCTTTGTATGACTCCGTACCCACGAAGTAGCTCTCAGTTTTGAAAAGGTTGGTGACCTCTGCAATAGACCAAGTGTGAAACAATTAATGTATTGTACAACATATACAAATTAAGCTTTATCATTAAACAAGTCCCTGACTTTATACAGCAATGCAATGGATTTAGCTAATTTTGTTCTTAAATAATTTATGTGAGGTTTCCATGTTAGTTTCTCATCAATAACAACACCCAAATACTTTACTTCATTGACTCTACTAATCTCCACACCATCAACTCTGAACTGGACATCAACAGTTCCTTGTCTATTTGTAAAGTGTATCATATAATTAGTTTTATCTAGATTTAATGATAATTTATTAATTTTAAACCAATTTTGTATTTTTACAAACTCTGCTTGCACCTTCTCCAATATTGATTCTATGTCCCAACCTGAACAAAAAAAGTTGTATGACACATTTACCAAGTCGTTCACATATAAGATAAACAACTTAGGTCCCAGTACAGAGCCCTGAGGAACTCCACATGTAATTTCACAGAGTCCAGATTTTACACCATGTACATGTACAAACTGTTTCCTATTTTCCAAATAACTAGATATCCATTTCAGTGCTTGTCCTCTGCCATATTTATTTAGTTTTTCAAGGAGAATGCTGTGATCAGTGGTATCAAATGCTTTCTTCAAATCAACAAAAATACTAACACAGTATTGTTTTTGATCAACAGCAGTACCGGTAGTTATTTGCTCTATCAGTTCCATAAGAGCCAATGATGTAGAATTTTCAGCTCTAAATATCAAAGCCAACAAGAATTACAACTCATAGTGCCACAATAATTGATAATATTTTCACAAATATAACAAATGGGGACGTGATAGGTGGTATCTTAACGACCGACTTAAGTGATCATTTACCAGTTTTCACAATCTATAAAGTCAAAGTCAAAGTCAACTTTATTGTCAGATCTGCAATATGTACTGTACAGGACATACACAGGACCGAAATTGCGTTTCTCTCAGTCCCTCGGTGCAACAGTAAACATCTAAACATTGAAACACTGAAACATATAATAATAGACATAAGCATAAAATAGTAAAACTAACACTGTCCTGAGTTTTTTGCATAGTGGTATAAGAGTATGAAAATTTACACCAACTCTAAAACTAAAACATTAAACATTTAATGAACATAATACTGTCCTGAGTTTTTGCATACTAGTATAAAAAAAGAGTATAAAAAGTATAACTAAAATAAACTAAAGGTTTCTAGCATTGACATTTGCAAAGTGGCAAAGCAGCGTATGAGTTAATGTACACAGTATATGTATGAGGTAGTAGTTGATGTTGTTATAGAGGCAAAAAGTGGCATATGCAGTAAGGCACATTGGGCATCCCTAAATAAGACCGTTCAGAGCACACTGTATATGTATCAGCAGTGGTGTAGATATTAGAGTAGTGTAAATGTAAACAGTAGTAATTAAATGTAAGCAGTAGTAATAAAAGTAAACAGTATTAATAAATGTAAACAGAGAATGTAAACAGTATTATGACTATAGGCAGTGATGTAATACAAACATTAGTGCAAGTATGAGAAGTAGTGCAAACTGTATGAGCACATGACCGAGAGTTTAGTGAATAACCCGTTTGATGACACAGAGTCCAGTGTTAAAATCTTTGTGTTGTGTGGTAATGTGTGAGAAAGTTTTAGTGTTAAGGCAGTTCAAATGGGAGGGGGGGCAGAGCAGGCAGAGTGTTTAGCATCCTGACTGCCTGATGAACAGAGCTGTCTCTCAGTCTGCTGGTTCGAGCCTGGAGACTCCTCAGTCTCCTCCCTGATGGCAGCAGTCTGAAGCAGCTGTGTAGTGGGTGTGTGGGATCACCTGCCATGCAGTGGGCTTTCCGAGTGAGGCGGTTGCTGTGTAGGTCCTGCAGTGAGGGAAAGGAGGTGCCCACGATCTTCTCAGCTGCTCTCACAATGCGCTGGAGGCTCTTGCGGCAGGATGCAGTACATGCACCAAACCACACAGTGATGCAGCTGGTCAGGACACTTTCTATGGCACCTCTGTAGAAGGTGCTCATGATGGGGGTTGAAGCTCCAGCCCTTTTCAGCTTGCGGAGAAAGTAGAGACGCTGGTGAGCCTTCTTGGCCAGTGATGCAGTGTTCCTGCTCCAGGACAGGTCCTCTGAGACGTGCACTCCCAGGAACTTGGTGCTGTCTACTCTCTCCACTGCGGTGCTGTTGATGGTCAGAGGGGCATGTTGGGCATCCCTCTTCCTGAAGTCCACAACAATCTCCTTTGTCTTCTCCACGTTGAGAGTGAGATTGTTGTGTCCGCACCACAAGGCCAGGCGGCTCACCTCGTTCCTGTAGTCCGTCTCATCGTTGTTGCTGATGAGACCCACCACTGTTGTGTCGTCCGCAAACTTGATGAAGTGGTTGGAGCTGTACGATGGTGTGCAGTCGTGTGTTAGCAGGGTGAATAGAAGGGGGCTCAGCACACATCCTTGTGGGGCCCCTGTGTTCAATGTGATGGTGCTAGATGTGTTACTCCCGACCCGCACTGTCTGTGGTCTCCCGGTCAGGAAGTCTAGCAGCCAGTTACACATTGAGGTGTTCAGCCCCAGACTGTCCAGTTTAAGGATGAGCTGTTGGGGGATGATGGTGTTGAATGCCGAGCTGAAGTCGATGAACAGCATTCTAACATAGGAGTCCTTCGTGTCCAGATGTGTGAGAGCTGTGTGAAGGGCAGAGGAGATGGCATCGTCGGTTGAGCGATTAGGTCGGTATGCAAATTGGAAGGGATCCAGGGAGGCAGGGAGGACAGATGTGATGCTTTTCATGACTAGCCGTTCAAAGCACTTCATCAGGATGGGGGTGAGTGCTACTGGGCGATAGTCATTGAGGCATGCGGGCGTTGCCTTCTTTGGGACAGGGATGATGGTGGTGGCTTTGAAACAGGTGGGGACGATGGCCTGGCTCAGTGAGATGTTAAAGATGTCCGTGAAGACCGCTGCGAGTTCCCCTGCACAGTCCTTCAGCACACGACCAGGTATGTTGTCAGGACCAGAGGCCTTCCGGGCGTTAATCTTGATGAATGATCGCCTTACGCTGTCTGAGGACAGCGTCAGCACCTGGCCATCAGGAGAGGGGGGGAGTTTATGTGCTGGTGTGCTGTTACTTGCCTCGAACCGAGCAAAGAACTCATTCAGTTCATTCAGCGCAGAGGCTGAGCTGTCACAGGTCTGGGGGGATGGTTTGTAGTTTGTGATGGTCTGTATTCCCTGCCACAGACTGCGTGTATCCCTGCTGTCCTTGAAACGGTGAGCTATTTTCCCGGAATACTGCCTCTTTGCCTTTCTGATGCCCCAGTCCAGGTTGTTTCTGGCTGCCCTCAGGCCCACCTGATCTCCCGCTTTGAAGGCAGCATTCCTGGCTTTCAGGAGTCTGTGACCTCAGCTGTCAGCCATGGCTTCTGGTTAGCCCGAACAGTGATGGTTTTAAGGTTGGTTACATCATCAATGCACTTGGTGATGTATGAACATACAGTGTCTGAGTACTCCTGGAGACATGTGTTGTTGTTTGTGGTAGCAGCTTCTTTGAACATACTCCAATCTGTGGTGTCAAAACAGTCCTGGAGTGCCTCTGAAGACCCCTCTGGCCACACTCGTATCTGCTTGCGGACTGGTTTTGTGACTTTCACCAGTGGCCTGTATGCTGGCTTTAGCATAACACAGATATGGTCAGAAGCACCAATGTGGGGGAGGGGGAGGGCTCTGTAGGCATTTTTCATGGTGGTGTAAACCTGGTCCAGGGTGTGGTTTCCTCTTGTTGCAAAGTTTATGTTTCTGTATGTTTTTGGAAGAACACTCTTTAAATCTGCTTGGTTGAAATCACCAGCCGTGATGAGAAAAGCATCTGGATGGGCTGTTAAAAATGATCAAAACATCACAAAAGCAGTTACAACGAAGAAAAAGATCATAAACACGTCAAAAAGAGTTTTGGAAAAATTGAAAGAGGATCTGGATAAACAAGACTGGAGTGAAGTGTATGTTGATGATGCCAACAGAGCTAGTGTAATGCGTAACATTTGCAAGCTTTCTTTCCATCGTCAGCGGCATCTCTCATGACCAACGACGGGCTCTTATCATCGAGGGTCTGTATTAGTTCCGCGTAACATTCTGCATTTTTCTCTTCATCTGGGTCTGCAGATAGGATGGTGTCCTTTAGGCCTAGCGTTCTTAAGTAAGCAAGGAACTTTACCTCCCAAAGTTCATAGTTGTTTTCATCTCCGTTGAAAACTAGTCTGTCCCATCGTCCTCCCGTGCTGTGCCTGGGCCCATAACCTGTAGCATTTTCTTGTTCAGTACTCATGTTAATAAACCACACTTATTTTCGTCAGATAGCTGGGTTTTCTTTTATTGCTAACGTTTCATGTTGTCAACTTGGATCCCTTCCAATTTGCATACCGACCTAATCGCTCAACCGACGATGCCATCTCCTCTGCCCTCCACACAGCTCTCACACATCTGGACACGAAGGACTCTTATGTTAGAATGCTGTTCATCGACTTCAGCTCGGCATTCAACACCATCATCCCCCAACAGCTCATCCATAAACTGGACAGTCTGGGGCTGAACACCTCAATGTGTAACTGGCTGCTAGACTTCCTGACCGGGAGACCACAGACAGTACGGATCGGGAGTAACACATCTAGCACCATCACATTGAACACAGGGGCCCCACAAGGATGTGTGCTGAGCCCCCTTCTATTCACCCTGCTAACACACGACTGCACACCATCGTACAGCTCCAACCACTTCATCAAGTTTGCGGACGACACAACAGTGGTAGGTCTCATCAGCAACAACGATGAGACGGACTACAGGAACGAGGTGAGCCGCTTGGCCTTGTGGTGCGGACACAACAATCTCACTCTCAACGTGGAGAAGACAAAGGAGATTGTCGTGGACTTCAGGAAGAGGGATGCACAACATGCCCCTCTGACCATCAACAGCACCGCAGTGGAGAGAGTGGACAGCACCAAGTTCCTGGGAGTGCACGTCTCAAAGGACCTGTCCTGGAGCAGGAACACTGCAGCACTGGCCAAGAAGGCTCACCAGCGCCTCTACTTTCTCCGCAAGCTGAAAAGGGCTGGAGCTTCAACCTCCATCATGTGCACCTTCTACAGGGGTGCCATAGAAAGTGTCCTGACCAGCTGCATCACTGTGTGGTTTGGTGCATGCACTGCATCCTGCCGCAAGAGCCTCCAGCGCATCGTGAAAGCAGCTGAGAAGATCGTCGGCACCTCCTTGCCCTCACTGCAGGACTTACACAGCAAACGCCTCACTCGGAAAGCCCACTGCATGGCAGGTGATCCCACACACCCACTACACAGCTGCTTCAGACTGCTGCCATCAGGGAGGAGACTGAGGAGTCTCCAGGCTCGAACCAGCAGACTGAGAGACAGCTCTGTTCATCAGGCAGTCAGAATGCTAAACACTCTGCCTGCTCTGCCTCCCCTCCCATTTGAACTGCCTTAACACAAAAAACTTTCTCACACATTACCACACAACACAAAGATTTTAACACTGGACTCTGTGTCATCAAACGGGTTATTCACTAAACTCTCGGTCATGTGCTCATTCAGTTTGCACTACTTCTCATATTTGCACTAATGTTTGTATTACATTACTGCCTATAGTCATACTACTGTTTACATTCACTGTTTACATTTATTAATACTGTTTACATTTATTACTACTGCTTTACATTTATTACTACTGCTTTACATTTATTATTACTGTTTACATTTACACTACTTTTATATCTACACTACTGCAGATACATATACAGGTAGTCCCCGAATTACGAGCGCTCTGATCTACGAGGTTCCAGACTTACGAGCTGGCGAATTTTTGGAAAAAACGCAAAAAATACTGAGTTTTCATGTGTTTTTTCACCACAGTTAGTTAGCTAAGCATATGGACACACGTTTCCGATCATTTTTATGCACTCATAAGCAGTTTTTGGATGAAAATAGAGTGTTTTTAGTCGCGCTAGCGAAACCGTTCCAATTTACGAGCGAAATTTCGGACTTACGAGAGACATGGCAACCGTTCCAAATTACGAGATTTCCGGTTTACGAGCGCCTCGTTGTAACGGATCTCGCTCGTAAATCGGGGAATACCTGTACAGTATTCTCTGACTAGCCTTATCTAAGGATGCCAAATGTGCCTTACTTCATATACCACTTTGCCTATATACCAACATCAACTACCTCATACATATACTGTGTACATTAACTTATATGCTGCTGTGCCACTCTTTGCAAATGTCAATGCTAGAAACTTCAGTTTATTTTATAGATATACGTTTTATACTTTTTATACTACTATGCAAAAACTCAGGACAGTATTACACTTTTATTATTTCATTTTATGCTTATGTTCATTGGGTGTTTGGTGTTTTAGGGGTGTTTGGTGTTTCAGTGTTGGTGTAAATTTTCATACTTTTATACTATTATGAAAAAACTCAGGACAGTGTTACACTTTTTTTACTATTTTATGCTTATGTTTATTAAATGTTTTAGTGTTTAGATGGTTACTGTTGCACCGAGGGACTGAGAGAAACGCAATTTCGGTCCTGTGTATGTCCTGTACATATTGCAGTTCTGACAATAAAGTTGACTTTGAACTTCTTCTGCAGTGTTAGAACAGTGCTGCTTACACACAAGAACTCACTCTCACTGCCCCCAGTGGACAACAGCAGAACAACATGCACATAAACAAAAAGTGACTGGATACAGAACTTGCATATGTACCTTTCAAAATAAATTAGAAAAACATGAACACATAACACAAAATAACTCAAAGACAAGTTAAGATGAGAACATATTCTAACACCAGCTGACCAGACTCATAATAATTTACGATTCTGAAGATGTGTGAAGAGAAGCTCTGTTACACAGGACAAAGACAAAAAGCAGGAGGAAAGCATGGTATTGCCGATAACTAGCCTGAATTTTAATCAGTAACGGAAGGGAATAATAATAATAAATTTAATTTGTAACGCACTTTTCATTAACAAAAATCTCAAAGTGCTAGGAAATCCTGGTATTGAACAACACTTGCATCCATGTGATCACAGAGGTTTCTAATAAAAAGAGTAATCTCACTACAATTTGAGCCAGAAATATCAGGTAACACTACCGGTGTATGAATGTGTGAATGAATGGGTGGATGGCTGGTATTGTAGAGCGCTTTGGGGCTCCTCACAGGGGGCTGGAAAGCGCTAGATAAATAAGCTCCATTTACCATTTAGGTAAATTCAAAACACACTATCTCACTACTTTGACTTTGTGGCATGCTTTGCAGAGCAGACCTTTCTCACTCTAAAAGAAACAAATCTCACCCAGTTTCACCGCTTGTTCTTCTGTTTGCACATACTGTAATCTGACAGCCATCTTAAAAGAACCACATTTCTTTTTTTCTTTGGCTTGGTGAGTGGAAGTACTGCCTGTTTGCTTTGCCAGGATAAGGGTTTAGCACAGTGGTACCCACTTTTTCAGCATGCAAACTATTTTTAAAATGACCAAGTCCAAGTGATCTATCGACTATAAAAATACAAAACATATACTTATTTATAAACATATTAAGTACACTTTTTATGTTTTGCGTTTGTTTTTAGTATTTACCACATTTTATATGGCACCTTGATTTATTGTTTTATAATGTTACTTTTATTTTAAGTGCATTTTACTGTAGTTTATCGTTGTCTGTACTTTATGTTGTCTGACTAAAACATTTCTCTCTTGTAAATGAGTCCTTGTGACTCAATGAGCCTAATCTATAGATAAAAGTTAAATGAATATGTGGCTGCAACATAAATGACAAAACCCAAAAGTTTGTTAAAAAAAAAGTGAGCATTTATTTTTGCTGACTGCATACAAAATAATAAACAAAACACTGCAATAACTGATGTTCTTCACACAAAGGAACTGAAAACAACAAGAATAACATAATGTTTGAAAAATAACCTGAAAACTTGAAAAAAATGAAAATTCAGCCCTGACAGCAGCTGGCTTTTAACCATATCTCTTGACACCTGGAGCGTTTTGACGGAAGATAATATTTCTGGTTGTTTTTAAAGTCTCTGAACAATGAGTCAGCTGCTTCAACGAATAACTCTTTACCATCTCTCCATCTTAAAAAGACTTCTTGTGCTTAACAGTTATTAAATTGCTGCTGTGGTCAGCTGTAAGAAAAACGACTGCTTTCCAGATAACTGGGATTTTAGTTATTTCACTGTTTTCTTTCTCACCTCGCTTTTGCATGCGTGGTGACCTATAGGTCCTTCTAAAAAAATTACCATATTGTGATAAAGGTCATTATTTTCCATAATATAATTATAAAAATGAAACTTTCATATATTTTAGATTCATTGCACACCAACTGAAATATTTCAGGTCTTTTATTGTTTTAATACTGATGATTTTGGCATACAGCTCATGAAAACACAAAATTCATGTCTCAAAAAATTAGCATATTTCATCCGACCAATAAAATGTGGGAGTCAGTCTCCCCACCATCACAGACATTTACACCTCCAGATGCAGAAAAAGAGCCACCTGCATCATGAAAGACCTCACTCACCCAGCACACTCACTCTTTGCACCACTCCCCTCGGGACGGAGGTTGAGGAGCATCAAATGTAGAACCACTAGACTGAGGAACAGCTTCTACCCTGAGGCTGTCAGACTCATGAATAAATAAATAATAAGAATAAACACTGCAAAATGTCACATCATGTTGATACTGATCTGTTTCTTGTTGCTGCGTTCATCTGTGACCATCTGCTCATGTTCGTGCTGCTGTTTATAATGATGTTTTTCTACTACATTAGGGCTTAGTGTATTACTAGCTGATGTCTCTCTTAGTTAATCCTAGATGTTATTATTGTTTTTCTCTTGCATTTGTTGTTGGATGTAACTGGGACCCTGTGTACATAATCTCGTTTTCAACACATGTACTACATGCGGTGCAAATGACAATAAATTCTCTCTGACTCTGACTCTGAAAAGAAAAGTGTTTTTAATACAAAAAAAGTCAACCTTCAAATAATTATGTTCAGTTATGCACTCAATACTTGGTCGGGAATCCTTTTGCAGAAATGACTGCTTCAATGCGGCGTGGCATGGAGGCAATCAGCCTGTGGTACTGCTGAGGTGTTATGGAGGCCCAGGATGATTAGATAGCGGCCTTAAGTTCATCCAGAGTGTTGGGTCTTGTGTCTCTCAACTTTCTCTTCACAATATCCACAGATTCTCTATGGGGTTCAGGTCAGGAGAGTTGGCAGGCCAATAAAGCACAGTAATACCATGGTCAGTAAACCATTTACCAGTGGTTTTGGCACTGTGAGCAGGTGCCAGGTCGTGCTGAAAAATGAAATCATCTCCATAAAGCTTTTCAGCAGATGGAAGCATGAAGTGCTCCAAAATGATAGCTAGCTGCATTGACCCTGCCCTTGATAAAACACAGTGGACCAACACCAGCAGCTGACATGGCACCCCAGACATCACTGACTGTGGGTACTTGACACTGGACTTCTGGTATTTTGGTATTTCCTTCTTCCCAGTCTTCCTCCAGACTCTGGTACCTTGATTTCTGAATGACATGCAAACTTTGCTTTCATCCGAAAAAAGTACTTTGGACCACTGAGCAACAGTCCAGTGCTGCTTCTCTGTAGTCCAGGTCAGGTGCTTCTGACGCTGTTTCTGGTTCAAAAGTGGCTTGACCTGGGGAATGTGGCACCTGTAGCCCATTTCCTGCACACACCTGTGCACGGTGGCTCTGGAATCGGCCTTCTCCACAATCTTCCTCAGGGTCCGGTCACCTCTTCTCGTTGTGCAGCGTTTTCTGCCACACTTTTCCCTTCTCACAGACTTCCCACTGAGGTGCCTTGATACAGCACTCTGGGAACAGCCTATTCATTCAGAAATTTATTTCTGTGTCTTACCCTCTTGCTTGAGGGTGTCAATGATGGCCTTCTGATTTAAAAGCCTCAGGAATCTTTTGCAGGTGTTTAGAGTTAAGTTGTTGATTCAGATGATTACCGGTAGGTTAATAGCTCGTTTGGAGAACCTTTTCATCCATCCATTATCTTTACCCGCTTCTTCCATTTTTGGGTCAAGGGGGTCGCCGGTGCCCATGTCCAACAATCACTGTGCGAGGGGCGGGGTACACCCTGGACAGGTCGCAAGTCCATCACAGGGCCATATAGAGACAAACAACCATTCACTCTTTCACTCACACCTAGAGACAATTTAGAGTCACCAATCAGCCTAACATGTATGTTTTTGGTCTGTAGGAGGAAACCGGAGTACCCGGAGGAAACCCACGCATGCACGGAGAGAACATGCAAACTCCACCCAGAAAGGCCCCTGGACCGGGATTTGAACCAGGGACCTGTATCATGAACCTTTTCATGATATGCTAATTTTTTGAGATAGGAATTTCGGGTTTTCATGTGCCAAAATCATCAGTATTAAAACAATAAAAGACCTGAAATATTTCAGTTGGTGTGCAATGAATCTAAAATATATGAAAGTTTCATTTTTATCATTACATTATGGAAAATAATGATCTTTATCAAAATATGCTTTTTTTTTTTTACAAGGACCTGTATGTGTCAGAGAAGGTCGGTCCAAGAATGGCAAACCTGTATGTCAATCAAATGACAAATTGCATAGTGACGATGGATTGATAGGTCCAGTGTTTCCCCCTAGATAATTTGCCATGGTGGGGCGCTCATCTTGTCCGTGATTTTTCTTCGGGGGGGGGCGTGTATGGACAGAGACATGTCCTGTGCTGCGCAGCACTTATACTGACAGATTTGGGGGGTGCGCAGAGACAAAGTTGCGCGCTGTTTGCACCAATGGTTTTACAGTTTGGGAGCAGGGCAGAGGAGAGAGACAAACATATCTCAGCCGCGCGCTGCCTGTACAGACAGTTTATTTTAATTATTTTTTGGGTGGGAGAGGGTGAGACAGACAAACGTGAGCCATGCGCTGTTTGTACCGACAGTTTTCGCGTGTGTGTGTGTGTGT
>JBBPBX010010077.1:16259-41955 GCA_038048925.1 Garcialebias charrua | reverse complement strand
TGTCATTTGATTGACATATAGGTTTGCCATTCTTGGACCGACCTTCTCTGACACATACAGGTCCTTCTCAATGGTAGGGGAAACACTGACGTCTATAAAAAAGATAAATACATTTTTTAAAAGTCTGATGTCTATTTCACCATGCAAACTACTGAAATGGCCTTCACAATCTACCAGTACATTGCGATCGACATATTAAGCACCCCTGGTTTAGCATTTGCGTTTCTCAACTTCACCGCACAGCTGTTACCTAGCTAACCTGCACGGCACCACGCCGCGTATGGGCAGGGTGCATACACAACTTGCGTTGCTGTTACTTGTTACTAGCACTGTCAATGCTATGACTAGCTGCATAGCGTAAATGAACCGTATCGCATCATTGGCTGGACACCTGTCACTCACGGTTACATTGAAAAATGGTACAGAAATTTTTTTATTGGTCTAGTTAATTTACAGTTTATGTTGAATTTTATTTGATGCGCTGCATAGACTTTTCTTGTGCGTGATTTTGTGAGCAGTGCGCAAGTGCGCAAGCTCGCAGCTTAGAGGGAACATTGGTCAGGACCCATCAGGCTTGGGTCAGATTCCAGCAGTTTAACCCCGCCCCTCTCAGTTTGTCATCACTCAATCCCTTTCAATGTGCTGTACATGTGTTTGGGTAAAATCACATATTCTCCGGCGAACGTCAGCGCTGGCTCACGACCTGTTCTGGGTGCCTGGCAGGCGGTCTTCAGCCTCTTCAGCTGCTGCTCCTGGCGCCGACACTTCTGCTGTGTGGTCTTCAGCTTCTTCCTCAGGACCTCCAGCTGCTCCTCAAGCTGCTCAATGCGCTTCTTCTGCTGTGCCGAGTCCTCCGCCGTGTAGTTGTGATCACAGGAGACCACTGCCGTATCACTGTGGTTGTCAGCAACGCTCCTATCAGGCTCCTCCTCTTCCGCTGTCTCTACAGGCTCCATGGTCAGAGAGAGGGGAAAGTGGATCTCCGAGGAAAACGGATCCTCCAAAGATTCTGACTGCAGGATAGAAAACATTCAGATCAAACACTTTTTAACGGTCTATTCCTGACCTTCATGCTGAGGGTAAAGTTCACTCCCTGACCTCTAACCTTCGTGCTCACTCCCTGACCTCTGACTTTGACCTCTGACCTTCGTGCTGAGTATAAAGGTCACTCCCTGACCTTCATGCTGAGTTAAGGTCACTCCCTGACCTCTAACCTTCGTGCTCACTCCCTGACCTCTAACCTTCGTGCTCACTCCCTGACCTCTGACCTTGACCTTCCTGCTGAGTGTAAAGGTCACTCCCTGACCTTCATGCTGATTTAAGGTCACTCCCTGACCTCTGACCTTCATGCTGAGGGTAAAGTTCACTCCCTGACCTCTAACCTTCGTGCTCACTCTCTGACCTCTGACCTTGACCTTCGTGCTGAGTGTAAAGGTCACTCCCTGACCTTCATGCTGATTTAAGGTCACTCCCTGACCTCTGATCTTCATGCTGAGTTAAGGTCACTCCCTGACCTCTGACCTTCATGCTGAGTTAAGGTCACTCCCTGACCTCTGACCTTCATGCTGAGGGTAAAGTTCAATCCCTGACCTCTAACCTTCGTGCTCACTCCCTGACCTCTGACCTTGACCTTCGTGCTGAGTGTAAAGGTCACTCCCTGACCTTCATGCTGAGTTAAGGTCACTCCCTGACCTCTGACCTTCATGCTGAGTGTAAAGGTCACTCCCTGACCTTTGTGCCAATTTAAGGTCACTCCCTGACCTCTGATCTTCATGCTGAGTGTAAAGGTCACTCCCTGACCTTCATACTGATTTAAGGTCACTCACTGACCTTCATGCTGATTTAAGGTCACTCCCTGACCTTTGATCTTCATGCTGAGGGTAAAGTTCACTACCCGACCTTTGTGCTGATTTAAGTTCACTACCTGACCTCTGACCTTCGTGCTCACTCCCTGACCTCTGACCTTCGTGCTGAGTGTAAAGGTCACTCCCCGACCTTCATGCTGAGTTAAGGTCACTCCCTGACCTCTGACCTTCATGCTGAGTGTAAAAGTCACTCCCTGACCTTTGTGCTGATTTAAGGTCACTCCCTGACCTCTGATCTTCATGCTGAGTGTAAAGGTCACTCCCTGACCTTCATGCTGATTTAAGGTCACTCCCTGACCTCTGATCTTCATGCTGAGGGTAAAGTTCACTACCTAACCTCTGACCTTCGTGCTCACTCCCTGACCTCTGACCTTCGTGTTGAGTGTAAAGGTCACTCCCCGACCTTCATGCTGAGTTAAGGTCACTCCCTGACCTCTGACCTTCATGCTAAGTGTAAAGGTCACTCCCTGACCTTTGTGCTGATTTAAGGTCAAGGCCGATGCAGAGCTCCGCGCTTGACTGAGCCCCCACCCACGCGCTGCACGTGGGGTGTTCACAGCAGAGCACAGCGTGAAGCAGCGTGTGCTCTGCTTTCTTCTCACGTTCTCTGTGAACAGCTGCATGCGGAGGGGGTCAGTTCAGTCCCCCTCCGCGTGCAGCTGATTGGTCAGACACCGCGCTTCGCGTAGGCGCTCGTAAAATTGGAGCTTGGCGCGCTCGCGTGAACGTTCAAAGGGCTTGTGCAGCGGCGCACGCACGGCGCTCACACAGCGGGGCGCCGCGCTCGCTCGAGCGCGGAGCTCTGCCCCAGCCTTCACTCCCTGACCTCTGATCTTCATGCTGAGGGTAAAGTTCACTACCTGACCTCTAACCTTCGTGCTCACTCCCTGACCTCTGACCTTCGTGCTGAGTGTAAAGGTCACTCCCTGACCTTCATGCTGAGTTAAGGTCACTCCCTGACCTCTGACCTTCATGCTTAGTGTAAAAGTCACTCCCTGACCTTTGTGCTGATTTAAGGTCACTCCCTGACCTCTGATCTTCATGCTGAGGGTAAAGTTCACTACCTGACCTCTAACCTTCGTGCTCACTCCCTGACCTCTGACCTTCGTGCTGAGTGTAAAGGTCACTCCCTGACTTTCATGCTGAGTTAAGGTCACTCCCTGACCTCTGACCTTCATGCTGAGTGTAAAGGTCACTCCCTGACCTTCATGCTGATTTAAGGTCACTCCCTGACCTCTGATCTTCATGCTGAGTGTAAAGGTCACTCCCTGACCTTCATGCTGAGGGTAAAGGCCCAGATAGCAAAAAATGTTAATTCAATGCTGAATTATTTATTTATAAATTTATTCATTTTAAAATACAATACAAAACAATCCCATAAACGATAACATACAAAATGTAAAAATGAAAGGTAGCAGAAAGAAGAAAAACTCTTATTATATCGGCCCCTTTTTCCAAACAATCAGTTCAAACAAAAATAATCTTCAAGTAACAGAACAAAATGAATAACTCTTTCTAATTTTTTTAACTCTAATACAATACACATTAAGCTACTTCATATATATTTTTTAACAGTTCAGTTTTAATCATTTTCTTAAATGTACACATTGACTTGGTGTTTTTAGCATCACTCTCCAAACCATTCCACAATCCATTTCCCTGGATTGAGGTGGACCGTCCCTTCAAACTAGTTCTGTATTTTGGTTTTACAAATATCTCTGTCCCCTTATGCCGGGTACCGACCAAACGCGGCGAAACGCTCCTGCCGCCCCCTTTTGGCCGCTTGTCACTGTTCACACTGAAGCCACTGAAGATGCGTCTGATGACGCGCACTGGGAGGAGGCAGAGGAGGGGCTCTGGCTCCTTTTCCGCTCGGGTTGTTCGTTTCATGCTGCTGGCAGATAAAATCAGCTGCACGTGAGCCTCGTTACTACTTGAGTGGGTTTTCTACGAGCCGAACTGCAGCTCCGAAGGTCTTTGTTGAGATTAAAACGTTTTTCATGTTTGGGGTGATCATACGCTCGAGCGGACAGCAGCAACTGTAAAAATGCCAAGTTTCTTACCGGAGGCTGGTTTCTTCATGAAGGCTCGACGGGGTAAGTTTAAAAAGTCCAAAAAAAGTCCCGTTGTCGTTGCGTCATCACATAGCAGAGTCTCTCCTGATTGGTTGCTGCAACGCGTCGAGCAGCCAAAGGTCAACTAGGCGAACTTTGGCGGCTCGACGCTTCGGCTGCGTCGCGTGCGTGGAAATGAACTGCCGCGCCGCTTCAAACACTCAAAACGCGCCGCTTCACGATTCGACGCGCCTCGACGCATCTCCACATAGCCTTTCAATGTAAACCAGTCGCTTCCACTGGCCGAAACGCGTTTGGTGGGTACCCGGCATTAAGATTATAACAACTTTGTCTTTTAACAAAATGTACTTAGATATTTAAAGGTAATGTGTTATTCTGATCACAGGGCGCCAATGGTGAATCTGCCAATTTTAGTGTTCCTTAGCAAATGCCAATCGTCCTTCACAGTGTTGGGCTGTAAGCACAGGCCCTATATACCATACCATATTATTTATAAAGCACTTTAAACAGCGACAAGGCCAACCAAAGTGCTGTACAAACAACAGGCAACACACACAATGAAGTACAAAAAATTGACATTAAGAACATTGCAGACCATAAGTAAAACGACCAAACACAGATCAGCTAGTGATGAAAGCGACAGAATACAGTAGTAATGGGTCTTTAGACAGGATTTGAACACAGAGAGGGAGGGGGCCTGTCTGACAAGCAGAGGTAACTCGTTCCAAAGTCTTGGGCCTGCTACAGAGAAGGTCCTGTCACCTCTGCGTTTAAGACGAGTCCTTGGAACTGTCAAAAGTAACTGGTCCGCTGACCTCAGAGCACGTAGTGGGACATATGGGTGTATCAAATCAGAGAGATAGGCGGGGACGAGACTGTTCAGTGATTTGTAGACATACAGGAGATCTTTGAACTGGATTAGAAGATGAACCAGTGCAGGGAGGCCAAGGCTGGTGTAATGTGCTCTCTTTTGCGTGTGCTGGTTAAAAATCGGGCTGCTGCATTCTGGACCAGTTGTAGTCTTGCAATGGTGGTCTGACTGATACCAGACAGGAGTGAATTGTAGTAATCAAGCCTAGATGTAATAAATGTGTGTATTACTGTCTCCAGGTTATTTTTGGATAATATGGGCTTCAGCTCCCCTCCCTGGGCTGCCACCTTACCGTGGTGGAGGGGTTTGAGTGTCCCAATGATCCTAGGAGCTATGCTGTCAGGGGCTTTATGCCCCTAGTAGGGTCACCCAAGGCAGACAGGTCCTAGGTGAGGGACGAGACAAAGCGCAGCCCACAAGACCCCTTATGATGAATAATATAAATGGAAACAATGTTCCCTCGCCCGGACGCGGGTCACCGGGGCCCCACTCTGGAGCCAGGCCCGGAGGAGGGGCACGTTGGCGAGCGCCTGGTGGCCGGGCTTTCACCCATGGAGCTCGGCCGGGCACAGCCCGAAGAGGAGACGTGGGTCCCCCTTCCCATAGGCTCACCACCTGTGGGAGGGGCCAAAGGGGTCGGGTGCATTGTGGAATGGGTGGTGGCCGAGGGCGGGGACCCTGGCGGTCTGATCCTCGGCTACAGAAGCTGGCCATTGGGACATGGAATGTCACCTCTCTGGTGGGGAAGGAGCCTGAGCTAGTGTGTGAGGTTGAGAGGTTCCGGCTAGAAATAGTCGGACTCACCTCAACGCATGGCTCTGGCTCTGGAACCAGTTTCCTTGAGAGGGGTTGGACACTCTTCCACTCTGGAGTTGCCCCTGGTGAGAGGCGCCGAGCAGGAGTGGGCATACTTGTTGCCCCCCATCTTGGTGCCTGTACGTTGGGGTTCACCCCGGTGAACGAGAGGGTAGCCTCCCTTCGCCTACGTGTGGGGGGACGGGCTCTGACTGTTGTTTGTGCCTATGCACCAAACGGCAGCTCAGACTACCCACCCTTTTTGGAGTCCTTGGAGGGGGTATTGGAGAGTGCGCCTCCTGGGGACTCCCTTGTTCTACTGGGGGACTTCAACGCTCACGTGGGCAATGACAGTGAGACCTGGAGGGGTGTGGTTGGGAGGAACGGCCCCCCTGATCTGAACCAGAGTGGTGTTCTGTTGTTGGACTTCTGTGCTCGTCATGGATTGTCCATAACGAACACCATGTTTAAGCATAAGGGTGTCCATATGTGCTCTTGGCACCAGGACACCCTAGGTCGCAGTTCGATGATCGACTTATTCACTAAACTCTCGGTCATGTGCTCATTCAGTTTGCACTACTTCTCATATTTGCACTAATGTTTGTATTACATTACTGCCTATAGTCATACTACTGTTTACATTCACTGTTTACATTTATTAATACTGTTTACATTTATTACTACTGCTTTACATTTATTATTACTGTTTACATTTACACTACTTTTATCTACACTACTGCAGATACATATACAGCATTCTCTGACTAGCCTTATCTAAGGATGCCAAATGTGCCTTATGTGCCTTACTTCATATGCCACTTTGCCTATATACCAACATCAACTACCTCATACATATACATGTACTGTGTACATTAACTCATATGCTGCTGTGCCACTCTTTGCAAATGTCAACGCTAGAAACTTCAGTTTATTTTATAGATATACGTTTTATACTTTTTATACTACTATGCAAAAACTCAGGACAGTATTACACTTTTATTATTTCATTTTATGCTTATGTTGGGTGTTTGGTGTTTTAGGGGTGTTTGGTGTTTCAGTGTTGGTGTAAATTTTCATACTTTTATACTATTATGAAAAAACTCAGGACAGTGTTACACTTTTTTTACTATTTTATGCTTATGTTTATTAAATGTTTTAGTGTTTAGTGTTTAGATGGTTACTGTTGTACCGAGGGACTGAGAGAAACGCAATTTCGGCCCTGTGTATGTCCTGTACATATTGCAGTTCTGACAATAAAGTTGACTTTGACTTTGACTTTGTTGTCATCTCATCTGATCTGCGGCCGCATGTCTTGGACACTCGGGTGAAGAGAGGGGCGGAGCTGTCAACTGACCACTACCTGGTGGTGAGTTGGCTCCGATGGTGGGGGAGGATGCCGGTCAGACCTGGCAGACCCAAACGTATTGTGAGGGTCTGCTGGGAACGTCTGGCAGAGTCTCCCGTAAGACGGAGCTTTAACTCCCACCTCCGGGAGAGCTTTGAACACGTTCCGAGGGAGGCGGGGGACATGGAGTCCGAGTGGGCCGTGTTCCGCGCCTCTATTGTCGAGGCAGCTTATCGGAGCTGTGGCCGCAAGGTTGTTGGTGCCTGTCGTGGTGGCAACCCTCGAACCCGGTGGTGGACACCGGCAGTGAGGGATGCTGTCAGGCTGAAGAAGGAGTCCTATTGGGCCTTTTTGGCTTGTGGGACCCCGGAAGCAGCTGATAGGTACCGGCAGTCCAAGCGGCATGCGGCTCGGGTGGTTGCTGAGGCAAAAACTCGGGCGTGGGAGGAGTTCGGAGAGGCCATGGAGAATGACTTCCGTACGGCTTCGAGGCGATTCTGGTCCACCATCCGGCGTCTCAGGGGGGGAAAGAGGTACGCGACCAACACCATTTATGGTGGGGGTGGCGTGCTGCTGACCTCAACTCGGGATGTTGTGAGTCGGTGGGCGGAATACTTCGAAGACCTCCTCAATCCTACTGGCACGTCTTCCACTGAGGAAGCGGAGCCTGGGGACTTTGGGTCGGGTTCTCCGATCTCTGGTGCTGAGGTCGCCGAGGTGGTTAAAAAGCTCCGCGGTGGCAAGGCTCCGGGGGTGGATGAGATTCGCCCGGAGTTCCTTAGGGCTCTGGATGTTGTAGGGTTGTGTTGGCTTACGCGACTCTGCAATATCGCGTGGACATCGGGGGCAGTTCCCTTGGATTGGCAGACTGGGGTGGTGGTTCCCCTATTCAAAAAGGGGGACCGTAGGGTGTGTTCCAACTATAGGGGGATCACACTCTTAAGCCTCCCTGGTAAGGTCTATTCAGGGGTTCTGGAGAGGAGGGTCCGTCGGATAGTCGAACCTCGGATTCAGGAGGAACAGTGTGGTTTTCGTCCTGGTCGTGGAACACTGGACCAGCTCTACACCCTCAACAGGGTCCTGGAGGGTGCGTGGGAGTTTGCCCAACCAGTTTACATGTGCTTTGTGGACTTGGAGAAGGCATTCGACCGCGTCCCTCGGGGGGTTCTGTGGGGGGTACTCCGGGAGTATGGGGTACCAGGCCCTTTGATAAGGGCTGTTAGGTCCCTGTACGACCGGTGTCAGAGCTTGGTCCGCATTGCCGGCAGTAAGTCAGGCTCGTTTCCGGTGAGAGTTGGACTCCGCCAAGGTTGCCCTTTGTCACCGATTCTGTTCATAACTTTTATGGACAGAATTTCTAGGCGCAGCCAAGGTGTTGAGAGGATCCGTTTTGGTGACCTTAGAATTGCTTCTCTGTTTTTTGCAGATGATGTGGTCCTACTGGCTTCATCAGTTCGTGATTTACAACTTTCACTGGAGCGGTTTGCAGCCGAGTGTGATGCGGCCGGGATGAGGATCAGTTCCTCCAAGTCCGAGGCCATGGTCTTGAGCCGGAAAAGGGTAGCATGCCCTCTCCGGGTCGGGGAGGAGGTCCTGCCCCAAGTGGAGGAGTTTAAGTATCTCGGGATCTTGTTCACGAATGAGGGAAAACTGGAGCGTGAGATCGATAGGCGGATAGGTGCAGCGTCCGCAGTGAAGCGGGCGCTGTACCGGTCTGTCGTGGTGAAGAGAGAGCTGAGTCAAAAGGCAAAGCTCTCAATTTACCGATCGATCTACGTTCCCACCCTCATCTATGGTCATGAGCTTTGGGTTATGACCGAAAGAACAAGATCTCGGATACAAGCGGCTGAAATGAGTTTTCTCCGCAGGGTGGCTGGACTCTCCCTTAGAGATAGGGTGAGAAGCTCAGTCATCCGGGAGGGACTCGGAGTAGAGCCGCTGCTTCTCCACATCGAGAGGAGCCAGTTGAGGTGGCTCGGGCATCTGGTTAGGATGCCTCCTGGACGCCTCCCTGGTGAGGTGTTCCGGGCATGTCCCACCGGGAGGAGACCCAGAGGAAGACCCAGGACGCGCTGGAGGGACTATGTTTCTCGGCTGGCCTGGGAACGCCTTGGGATTCCCCCGGAGGAGCTGCTCCAAGTGGCTGGGGAGAGGGAAGTCTGGGCCTCCCTACTTAGGCTGCTACCCCCGCGACCCGACCCCGGATAAGCGGAAGAAGATGGATGGATGGATGGATGGATGCAGAGAGAAGCATTTGACCACTCAGTATGAGGTGAGTTTGCACAAATGTACCGCCTTTAACATGCTGCTTCGTGACGCTGCTTCGTGATGCTGCTTCGTGCTTGTGGAAACAAAGCTAACAAACTAGCGTCCTCCTCTGTTTTAAATGTTATAACACGTAACGTTAAACTCCTCTAGTTCCTGTCACTTGTTACTTTTTTGCTTTACTGCTTCCACTGTGTTGTATCTCCATCTCCTGTAATAACATTTAGTTGACGAGGATTGCCGGAGTCTGGCTGGCTCCGAGGCTAGTGCTAGCCTTTAGCACCTTTAGCTTTCAGGATGACGTTTTTCAACACACAACAGAACTAAAAATGCCACCATAGAAATGGGAGCAAAAACAAGTGTTGTTTTATATTTTTGTTCAGTGTGTTTCATTGTAGCCTCTTTCTCTTGTGAGAGCTTTTTTTGCTGCTCAGTGTTTTTAATGGTGAATTTCTTCTGAAGCTGGCAGGGCTGGGAGATACGCAGAAGGAGAGACGAAGAGGGAGGCAGAAGAGGATGAAGATGATAACTATGTAAGTTTTGTTTTTTGTAATGAAAGATGATAGATTGCATGGATTATTACACTATTTATTTTAAAATTGAAACTTGTGAATTACAAGTTGTGGTTATGTCAATAATTTCAGATGCCTCCTGTAAAGCAGCAAAAAGAGACAGCCCTAGAAGAACTTTTTGAGGAAGAGGACAGAAGTCCAACTGTATAGAAGCCTATCACCCATTCCAACCAAGGACAGCCCCTTAATAATGTTAATTAGGAATTGTTTTTTAATAAAAGTTCTATTTTTGTTCTGGTGAAAGAGCATTAAATACTTCATGCACACAAATGGTGTACTATATTTTTTTGCCTAACCCAATGAGAATTGTTAACAGAATTGATAAGGAAATGAATCGATAAATGATATCGATAAAGGAATTGATATTGATAATTTCTTAACAATTACCATCCCTACTCATTTCTCCACCAGCTCATGTTCCATCCATTCCATCTCAGTGTATAGCTGCGTTTGACCACTTTGAGCCCATCTCTCTGTCTTCACTGGAGCAGGTCATGTGCAGCATGAAACCATCTGGTTCCCCCTTTGATGTGGTCCCCCCTCAGAGAGTCTTTATTGTCATTTGCACCGCATGTGGTACATGTGATGAAATGAGATTATGTACACAGGGTCCCAGTTACATCCAACAACAAATGCAAGAGAAAAACAGTAATAACATCTAGGATTAACTAAGAAAAAACATCAACTAGTAATACACTAACGCCAAAAATACACTACATGCGTTCCGGCTCTGCCCCGCTCCGGTCCGACCTCCGCAGCAAATACGCACCCATTATAATCAATGACAGAGTTTACACTGGCTCCGCACGGCGGCGGCGAGCTGCGGAGAGCGGACGGCAGTCCGTCAAAATTAGAAATTTTTCTATTTCTGCCGGACGCCGGAGCTGTGCCGGAGTCAACTTTTGAAGATTACGTCGCACCAACAGGAAAAGGAACGAGCACAACTTCCGTATTTACAAAATAAAATCACCACGGGCGGACTTAATCCTAGCTCTATACGGATTTATTTGTACAAAAATGCTGTCAAACTATCATTTATGACTACGCCTACAAACGCAATACAAGAAATAAATAAAGTATTTTATTCTGAAATGTAATACATCACTTCCTGTTGCTCAAACCATGTCCTGTCGCTCATTTACGAGAGAAGATCAAGGCAGCAGTCTCTACTGTTGTTCTCCTTCTTCCACCGAATGAATTGTTTTGTTCTGACTTACTTATTTATCACTTGATTTATCGCGCGATCTTGCAATTCCCGCGCATGCGTCTCGGAGCGGCGCATCCAGGCGGACCTGAGCTGAGCGGAGGAAGTGGAAACTGGACTCGCTCAGCTGCGACCTGCGGAGCGGGGCAGAGCCGGACCGCATGTAGTGTATTTTTGGGGTAAGCCCTAATGTAATAGAAAAACATCATTATAAACAGCAGCACGAAACAGCAGCTCGACTACTAAAGGAGGTTTTTCCTACACTAGGTCCTTCTATTCTCACTATTGTGAACAGCAGTTTATCCTCAGGTGTGGTCCCAAAAACCTTTAAACATGCTGCTGTCCAGCCTCTTCTGAAAAAACCTAACCTTGACCCCTCTGTGGTGTCCAACTTCCGGCCTGTCTCCAGACTCCCATTCATTTCCAAACTACTAGAAAAACTTGTTGAGTCTCAGTTGAAATCTTTCCTGGACGACCACACCATCCTAGAGTTGTTTCAATCTGGCTTCAAATCTCTCCATAGCACTGAAACTGCTTTGCTGAAGGTCTTTAATGACATTTTCACAGCCACAGATGCAAGTGATTCTGTGCTGCTTGTCTTATTGGACCTTACATCGGCTTTTGACACTATTGAGCACGGACAGACACTGGGAGGCTTGGAGGATTTAATGTGGAGTTTAGTGATGAACCGTCACATGCTGAAATATGTTCTGGATAAAATACAGTGAGAAACAGGAGCGGAAGAACGTTAGCGTTTATGCAAATTAGCTTAGCATCATAGCACTGATGTTTTCCTATTATGGCGTCAGCGTCAGGAGAAGAAGAAGACGAAGGAGATGATTGTGGACTTCAGAAGGAACAAACACACCCACACCCCACTGTACATAGGTGGATCTGCGGTGGAGGTGGTCTCCAGCTACAAGTACCTGGGTGTACACTTGAATGATAACCTCAGCTGGAGCAACAACACCACCAGCCTGATCAAGAAAGGTCATCAGAGACTCTACTTCCTCAGACGGCTGAGACGAGCTGGTCTGAGAAGCTCAGTCCTCACCTCCTTCTACAGGTGTGCAGTGGAGAGCATCCTGTGCTCCAGCATCAACGTGTGGCATGGAGGCTGCACAGTTGAAGAGAGGAAAGCTCTGCAGAGAGTGGTGAAGGCTGCACAGAAGTCTGTGGGAGTCAGTCTCCCCACCATCACAGACATTTACACCTCCAGATGCAGGAAAAGAGCCACCTGCATCATGAAAGACCTCACTCACCCAGCACACTCACTCTTTGCACCACTCCCCTCGGGACGGAGGTTGAGGAGCATCAAATGTAGAACCACTAGACTGAGGAACAGCTTCTACCCTGAGGCTGTCAGACTCATGAATAAATAAATAATAAGAATAAACACTGCAAAATGTCACATCATGTTGATACTGATCTGTTTCTTGTTGCTGCGTTCATCTGTGACCATCTGCTCATAATGACCCATCTGCTCATAATGACTCATGTTCGTGCTGCTGTTTATAATGATGTTTTTCTACTACATTAGGGCTTAGTGTATTACTAGCTGATGTCTCTCTTAGTTAATCCTAGATGTTATTATTGTTTTTCTCTTGCATTTGTTGTTGGATGTAACTGGGACCCTGTGTACATAATCTCGTTTTCATCACATGTACTACATGCGGTGCAAATGACAATAAATACTCTCTGACTCTTCTTGTAGTTAAAGACCTCCATCCATCCATCCATTTTCTTCCGCTTATCCGGGGTCGGGTCGCGGGGGTAGCAGCCTAAGTAGGGAGGCCCAGACTTCCCTCTCCCCAGCCACTTGGAGCAGCTCCTCTGGGGGAATCCCAAGGCGTTCCCAGGCCAGCCGAGAAACATAGTCCCTCCAGCGTATCCTGGGTCTTCCTCTGGGTCTCCTCCCGGTGGGACATGCCCGGAACACCTCACCAGGGAGGCGTCCAGGAGGCATCCTAACCAGATGCCCGAGCCACCTCAACTGGCTCCTCTCGATGTGGAGAAGCAGCGGCTCTACTCCGAGTCCCTCCCGGATGACTGAGCTTCTCACCCTATCTCTAAGGGAGAGTCCAGCCACCCTGCGGAGAAAACTCATTTCAGCCGCTTGTATCCGAGATCTTGTTCTTTCGGTCATAACCCAAAGCTCATGACCATAGATGAGGGTGGGAACGTAGATCGATCGGTAAATTGAGAGCTTCGCCTTTTGACTCAGCTCTCTCTTCACCACGACAGACCGGTACAGCGCCCGCTTCACTGCGGACGCTGCACCTATCCGCCTATCGATCTCACGCTCCAGTTTTCCCTCATTCGTGAACAAGATCCCGAGATACTTAAACTCCTCCACTTGGGGCAGGACCTCCTCCCCGACCCGGAGAGGGCACGCTACCCTTTTCCGGCTCAAGACCATGGCCTCGGATTTGGAGGAACTGATCCTCATCCCGGCCGCATCGCATTCAGCTGCAAACCGCTCCAGTGAAAGCTGTAGATCACGAGCTGATGAAGCCAATAGGACCACATCATCTGCAAAAAACAGAGAAGCGATTCTAAGGCCACCAAAACGGATCCTCTCAACACCTTGGCTGCGCCTAGAAATTCTGTCCATAAAAGTTATAAACAGAATCGGTGACAAAGGGCAACCTTGGCGGAGTCCAACTCTCACCGGAAACGAGCCTGACTTACTGCCGGCAATGCGGACCAAGCTCTGACACCGGTCGTACAGGGACCTAACAGCCCATATCAATGGGCCTGGTACCCCATACTCCCGGAGTACCCGCCACAGAACCCCCCGAGGGACGCGGTCGAATGCCTTTTCCAAGTCTACAAAGCACATGTAAACTGGTTGGGCAAACTCCCACGCACCCTCCAGGACCCTGTTGAGGGTGTAGAGCTGGTCTAGTGTTCCACGACCAGGACGAAAACCACACTGCTCCTCCTGAATCCGAGGTTCGACTATCCGACGGACCCTCCTCTCCAGAACCCCTGAATAGACCTTACCAGGGAGGCTTAAGAGTGTGATCCCTCTATAGTTGGAACACACCCTACGGTCCCCCTTTTTGAATAGGGGAACCACCACCCCAGTCTGCCAATCCAAGGGAACTGCCCCCGATGTCCACGCGATATTGCAGAGTCGCGTAAGCCAACACAACCCCACAACATCCAGAGCCCTAAGGAACTCAGGACGAATCTCATCCACCCCCGGAGCCTTGCCACCGCGGAGCTTTTTAACCACCTCGGCGACCTCCGCACCAGAGATTGGAGAGCCCGATCCAAAGTCCCCAGGCTCCGCTTCCTCAGTGGAAGACGTGCCAGTAGGATTGAGGAGGTCTTCGAAGTATTCCGCCCACCGACTCACAACATCCCGAGTTGAGGTCAACAGCACGCCATCCCCACCATAAATGGTGTTGGTCGCGTACCGCTTTCCCCCCCTGAGACGCCGGATGGTGGACCAGAATCGCCTCGAAGCCGTACGGAAGTCATTCTCCATGGCCTCTCCGAACTCCTCCCACGCCCGAGTTTTTGCCTCAGCAACCACCCGAGCCGCATGCCGCTTGGACTGCCGGTACCTATCTGCTGCTTCCGGGGTCCCACAGGCTAAAAAGGCCCAATAGGACTCCTTCTTCAGCTTGACAGCATCCCTCACCGCCGGTGTCCACCACCGGGTTCGAGGGTTGCCACCACGACAGGCACCAACAACCTTGCGGCCACAACTCCGATAAGCTGCCTCGACAATAGAGGCGCGAAACATGGTCCACTCGGGCTCAATGTCCCCCGCCTCCCTCGGAACGTGTTCAAAGCTCTCCCGGAGGTGGGAGTTAAAGCTCCGTCTTACGGGAGACTCTGCCAGACGTTCCCAGCAGACCCTCACAATACGTTTGGGTCTGCCAGGTCTGACCGGCATCCTCCCCCACCATCGGAGCCAACTCACCACCAGGTAGTGGTCAGTGGACAGCTCCGCCCCTCTCTTCACCCGAGTGTCCAGGACATGCGGCCGCAGATCAGATGAGACGACAACAAAGTCGATCATTGAACTACGACCTAGGGTGTCCTGGTGCCAAGAGCACATATGGACACCCTTATGCCTGAACATGGTGTTTGTTATGGACAATCCATGACGAGCACAGAAGTCCAACAACAGAACACCACTCGGGTTCAGATCAGGGGGGCCGTTCCTCCCAACCACACCCCTCCAGGTCTCACTGTCATTGCCCACGTGAGCGTTGAAGTCCCCCAGCAGAACAAGGGAGTCCCCAGGAGGCGCACCCTCCAATACCCCCTCCAAGGACTCCAAAAAGGGTGGGTAATCTGCGCTGCCGTTCGGCGCATAGGCACAAACAACAGTCAGAGCCCGTCCCCCCACACGTAGGCGAAGGGAGGCTACCCTCTCGTTCACCGGGGTGAACCCCAACGTACAGGCACCGAGATGGGGGGCAACAAGTATGCCCACTCCTGCTCGGCGCCTCTCACCAGGGGCAACTCCAGAGTGGAAGAGTGTCCAACCCCTCTCAAGGAAACTGGTTCCAGAGCCAGAGCCATGCGTTGAGGTGAGTCCGACTATTTCTAGCCGGAACCTCTCAACCTCACACACTAGCTCAGGCTCCTTCCCCACCAGAGAGGTGACATTCCATGTCCCAATGGCCAGCTTCTGTAGCCGAGGATCAGACCGCCAGGGTCCCCGCCCTCGGCCACCACCCATTCCACAATGCACCCGACCCCTTTGGCCCCTCCCACAGGTGGTGAGCCTATGGGAAGGGGGACCCACGTCTCCTCTTCGGGCTGTGCCCGGCCGAGCTCCATGGGTGAAAGCCCGGCCACCAGGCGCTCGCCAACGTGCCCCTCCTCCGGGCCTGGCTCCAGAGTGGGGCCCCGGTGACCCGCGTCCGGGCGAGGGAACATTGTTTCCATTTATATTACTCATCATAAGGGGTCTTGTGGGCTGCGCTTTGTCTCGTCCCTCACCTAGGACCTGTCTGCCTTGGGTGACCCTACTAGGGGCATAAAGCCCCTGACAGCATAGCTCCTAGGATCATTGGGACACTCAAACCCCTCCACCACGGTAAGGTGGCAGCCCAGGGAGGGGGCTTTAAAGTTAAAGACCGTGTAAAGTGAATTTCAACATTTTCTTCAATAAACATTATAAATGTCATAATTGTAATCTTGTAAATGAGTAAAAAGTCTCAAAATTGTAGCTCAATTAATTTTGGAGTTATAGAGCAAACTGTGTATAAACATATTTCTATTTCAGGATTTTTTAGGCGTGTTTTAAACGTGACCGCGTTTCGTCACGCGGTCCTCATTAGTATAGCCCCACCCCCTGCAGCTCCAGCCGTATAAATTCGCCTCGGTGGAGCCGTTCACTCGCGAATCGCAGATAGCATCAGATAGCAATAGCATAGATATTTTGTTCATTGTTAGCTAGCTAATCAATTATGCCTCGTTCGTGCATCTTCCCTGGATGTCGCAATGGTCAGGGCACCCGTACAAATCATAACATGTTTTTATACCGCGTGGTTTTATACCAAGTATCTGTAATGCCTGGATAGGTCAATGGATAAAGCGCTTGCCTTCCGTCCCAAACCCCACGGGTTCAAATCCCGCATGGTACAACTCTTTTTTTAATTTTTTTTTATTCATTCCAGATTAAAAACACACAAGAAAACTATTTACAAAAACAGCGTAACTCTTGGAAAAAGTAGCTGCTGTTACAGACAGAACTCGGATAAAAACAGAGCAGGTTTACTGGATCTCTGCTGCCTGCCTCTCCACAGAGAGTCAGCTCAGGGCAGGACACGAGCGCAGCTGCGCTGAAACCACGCCCACGCACTGACACGCCCCCAGCGTTCCAGGGCAAGGCAAAATCATGTTTTTTCATGATTTTTGAGACTTAATTTTATAAGGTAAACAATGTTTTTAATCAGTCAGATTTAAATGGGTGATTAATAACACATATTTATGCCATGTGACAAACTAAAAACACACATTTAATTTCACTTTACACGGTCTTTAAAAATATGTTCAGAACCGATGAGTAACTTAAAATATGTTTAAAGTTAGAAAACACTCACCATCTTCTACAAATGATTCAAGTAGAGCAGCGGCTGTGTCCAAACCACCCTCCAATCGCTCCATCTAGATCGCTTTGACTTTTTTCATCAGCCACCAAGCACAAAAATGCCTGCACTTCTACATTTGACCACGGCTTTGACATTATAGTTTTTTTTTTTGTTTTTTTTTTTAAATATATCTTCAAAATACGTACAAGATACGCTCCTCGAGTTATTGCTAGTGGCATGCGGTAGAGAAAAATGGCGGACTGTTTGTTTTGGAAAGACTCCACAGACTCCTCCCCACGACGTCACGGCTCGGCTCGCTTGGACCCCTTGAGAAGCCGGGCCAGAATTCTCGGGGAGAGCAGGTCTGAAGTAATAATAATAATAATAAATTCAATTTATACTGCACTTTTCATTAATAAAAATCTCAAAGTGCTACAACAATAAAACAAGTGATAAAATCAAATAAAATCAATAATGGTATCAACTAAGATTAAAGACAGAATCATGTGGAGGCAGAATAGGCCTGCTTAAAAAAAAATAAAAAATAAAACAAGTGATAAAATCAAGTAAAATCAATAATACTATCAACCAAGATCAAAGATAAAATCATGCGGAGGCAGAATAGGCTTGCTTAAAAAGAAAAGTCTTTAAACCGCTTTTAAAGTCAACCAGTGACTGTGGAGCTCTCAGGCAGTCAGGGAGGGAGTTCCATAGGCGGGGGGCAGCCACACAGAATGCCCGGTCTCCCATGGTCCTTAATTTGGTTCGTGGAATGTGAAGTAGATTACTGTTCTGTGATCGTAGAGACCGGGTGGATGAATATGGTGCAAGAATGTCCTTTAGATAGTCAGGTGAAGTTCCGTGTAAGCATTGATGTGTAATGAGAGCAGTTTTGTACTGAATTCTGTAGGTGACAGGAAGCCAATGGAGGTTATGGAGAATGGGTGTAATATGTTCAAATTTACGAACTCTCAACAGAATCCTTGCTGCACTGTTTTGAATGTATTGAAGTTTCTGAAGGTTTTTGCCAGGGATACCAATAAACAGGGAGTTGCAGTAGTCGAGCCTGGAGGAGACAAAGGCATGGACGAGTTTCTCAGCATCAGGAAAAGTCAGAGATGGGCGAAGTCTGGAGATGTTTCGAAGATGGAAGAAGCAGGTTTTAAACAGATGCTTAATGTGATTTTCAAATGTAAGATGAGAGTCCATTTTTATTCCAAGATTTGTAACAGAGGTGGAGAGGGGGATGTCTTGACCAGAGAAGGAGATTGTTGTTAAAGTTGATGTTTGTATCTGGTGAGGGGTGCCAATCATTATGGCCTCAGTCTTGGAGCAGTTTAATTGAAGAAAGTTCTGATTCATCCATGCCCTTATTTCCTCCAGGCAGGTAGAGAGGGCAGTGAGTGAAGATGGAGATGGGGATGATGAGGATGATCCAGTCCTGATGTAAAGCTGTGTGTCGTCGGCATAGCAGTGAAAAGAAATGTTGAACTGATTAATAATTTGACCTAAAGGCAGCATGTAAAGGGAAAACAGCAGGGGCCCCAGAACTGACCCTTGAGGGACACCACAGGAGACACCGACTGTCTGGGAAGTGGCATTGCCAAGACTAACACATTCCAGCCTATCGGAGAGGAAAGATTTGAACCAGTCCAGGACAGTGTCACAGAGACCGACCTCCACATGAAGACGGTGGAGGAGGATATTATGGTCCACAGTGTCGAAGGCTGCAGTGAGGTCAAGGAGGACAAGGACGGAGGGAGAGCCAGTGTCAGCAGCCATGAGGATATCATTTGTAACTCTCAGTAATGCAGTCTCAGTACTGTGAGCTACTCTGAATCCCGACTGGAACTTCTCATACAGAGAGTGTTGTTGTAGGTGGTCCTGCAGCTGAGCAGCAACTGCTTTTTCCAGCACTTTAGACAGAAACGGGAGGTGGGAAATTGGGCGGTAATTAGAAAAAATGTCGGGATCCAAATTAGATTTTTTCAGAAGAGGCCTAATGATGGCAGTTTTTAGAGGCAGTGGAACATGACCAGATTGTAGAGACTGATTTATTATTTGTGTGATTAATGGGCTAATTGCAGAGTGATTGGATTTTATGAGAGACGAGGGGAAAGGATCCAGGGCGCAGGATGAAGGCTTCATTTTCTTTATGATGGACTCCACCTCACTCTGAATAACTTCATCAAAGCTGCTCAGGGACCCAGAATGCAGACGGGTAGATGGTAAACGAAGATCAGGGAGGTTGTGAAGCTGAGATCTGATAGTGTCAATTTTGTTTTTAAATGATGAAAGGAACAGGTCGCATTTTTGAACAGAGTCCTCATGAGTTTGTTTAATGGGATTAAATAGATGAGTTGTTGTGGAGAAGAGCTGTTTAGAGTTACCAGGGCAGGTGTTGATGATGTTGGAGTAATACTTGGAGCGTGCTTCTTTAAGAGAATAGGCGTATGCTTTCTGATGTTCTTTGTACGTTTGCTTATGCACAGAGAGACCAGATGATTTTACACGTCTCTCAATAGCACGGCCAGTTGCCTTCATCCTGCGCAGCTCATCAGTGTACCAGGGGGCTGAACGGGAGAAAGTACTAGTGGAAAATATCTCAAACACGGGTCGAGCCGGAACTATCCGACCCGTGCCGTGACAGTGGAAAAGGGGCATTAGTATTTGTCCTCAGTGCAATAACTAAAGATCTGTCCGAGCCCTTGGACCAGATATCTTTGAAGTATCTGTCATTCAAAACAGCCTTGTTATTAGCTCTGACGTCAGCTAAAAGAGTGAGCAACTTGTCAGGTCTGTCCGTCGCTCCTTCTTGTCTCAGAATTCAAGGAGATGGAAGTTCAGCAGAACTCCAACCAAATCCTGCTTTTATACCCAAAAGCATAACATGACAAACTGACATGGAAACAACACATAAATTCTGTAAAAATGAAAATATCTAAATCTACAGCAGTACTGTACAAAGTCAAAGACTTATTAAATGACAAAGCTTTGTATTTGTTGCATAACACAACCATTGTTCCACATTTAATTTATTGTACTGTTTGGGGAAAAGCATGTAAAACTATTACAAAGCCTATTTTTATTTTACAGAAAAGAGCTGTAAGAATTATTGCAAGAAAACATTACTGTCATCCATCTAGTATGTTATTTTATCAACTGAAATGACTGAAGTTCCATGATTTGGTAGATTACAATATTTTATCAATGATGTATAGAGCTCAGAACAACGCACTATCTTTAAATATTCAGATGCATTTTGTTAAAAGACAAAGTTGTTACAATCTAAAGGGAACTGATATATTTGTAAAACCACAATACAGAACTAGTTTGAAGGGACGGTCTACCTCAATCCAGGGAATTGGATTGTGGAATGATTTGGAGAATGATGTAAAAAAAAAAAAAAAGCAAAGTCAATGTTTAAGAAAATGATCAAAAACAAACTGTTAAAAAAATATATGAAGTAGTTTAATGTGTAATGTATTAGAATTAGAATATTAGTTTGAGTTATTTATTTTGTTCTGTTACTTATAGATAATTATTGTTTGAATTGATTGTTTTAAAAAGGGGCAGATATGATATTTTTTTCTTCCTTCTGCTGCCTTTCGTTTTACATTTTGTTTTCATATACTGTAATATATGTGATTATTTTGTATTTCATTTTAAAAAAATGAATAAATTCATAAATAAATACATACATAAATTAGAAAAAAAAAAAAAAAGTTTGTTCAGGTCCAGAGTCATTACGCTGGATAGGTTCTGTCCCCTTCCCCACAAAACTACGGAGGAACAATTTCACCTGCTCTGTCCAGAACGCGCAGTGTTATGTGACATGCACAGTGTGTAAATCCAATCAGTTGTTTGTACATTTCAGGGAACGATCACAGGGTCAGCCTTTATCTTCCCAGCGTTTGTCACACTGGCTATGTGAAACTATTTCACATGATACAGGTTCTTATAAAAAAAAAAAATGAACATACTGTGATAAAGGTCATTATTTTCCATAATGTAATGATAAAAAATAAACGTTCATATATTTTAGATTCATTGTACACCAACTGAAATATTTCAGGTCTTTTATTGTTTTAATACTGATGATTTTGGCATACAGCTCATGAAAACCCAAAATTCCTATCTCAAAAAATTAGCATATCATGAAAAGGTTCTCTAAACGAGCTATTAACCTAATCATCTGAATCAACGAATTCACCTGCAACAGATTCCTGAGACTTTTAAAAACTCCCAGCCTGGTTCATTACTCAATTAAAGTCAATGACTGCTGTCCAGAAGGCCATCATTGACACCTTCAAGCAAGAAGGTAAGACACAGAAATAAATTTCTGAATGAATAGGCTGTTCCCAGAGTGCTGTATCAAGGCACCTCAGTGGGAAGTCTGTGAGAAGGGAAAAGTGTGGCAGAAAACACTGCACAACGAGAAGAGGTGACTGAACCCTGAGGAAGATTGTGGAGAAGGGCCGATTCCAGAGCCACCGTGCACAGGTGTGTGCAGGAAATGGGCTACAGGTGCCGCATTCCCCAGGTCAAGCCACTTTGAACCAGAAACAGCGGCAGAAGCGCCTGACCTGGACTACAGAGAAGCAGCACTGGACTGTTGCTCAGTGGTCCAAAGTACTTTTTTCGGATGAAAGCAAAGTTTGCATGTCATTCAGAAATCAAGGTGCCAGAGTCTGGAGGAAGACTGGGGAGAAGGAAATACCAAAATACCAGAAGTCCAGTGTCAAGTACCCACAGTCAGTGATGGTCTGGGGTGCCATGTCAGCTGCTGGTGTTGGTCCACTGTGTTTTATCAAGGGCAAGGTCAATGCAGCTAGCTATCATTTTGGAGCGCTTCAAGCTTCCATCTGCTGAAAAGCTTTATGGAGATGATTTCATTTTTCAGCACGACCTAGCACCTGCTCACAGTGCCAAAACCACTGGTAAATGGTTTACTGACCATGGTGTTACTAGGGCTGTGCGATATGACGATATGTATCGTGGGGACGATAGAAACGTGTCTATCGTGCTACTTTCCTTCTATCGTCTCTATCGTGATAAATAAGAATAAAAAAATAACTGTTTGCGTTGCGACGCAAAGAAGCTTCATATTGTGGTTTAGCGACATGACAGTGCTGCTTTGTGTTTGACGCACGCGCGGGTTTGCGACACATGCTTTACGTTGTTAAACTCGAGAGCGATGGAGACCCAGGGGCATGAAGCCGGAGTCACAACAAGGAGAAACCGTTGCACAGGCAGACAAGAAGAAGAACTTTTACCAAAAGAGGGGGAAGCTCACCTTGTTAGCTTCCATTATTTTTTATTTTGCTCCGCTGAAACTCGGAGACAAAATGAGTCCAGAGGACACGAACCCAGAGTCCAACCGAGTCCGACCTCTGGTCCAGTTAACCAATACAAAACAGACCAGACACAACAGAACCGGAATCAAACGCAACGTTTTCTCTTTTCTGTTTCTTGCCTTGTTTACTCCAGCTTCCAGAGCGGAATTCTTCTTCGTGGGTTTTATTAGCAGCCGTTGTCTTACCGCCACCTGCAGAAAAAATTTCGAACAAAGTAGAAATTCCTTTTCTACTTGAAAACTTCTCCCTTATTTTGTATTTTTTTAAGTGAAGTAAATATATTTAAGGATGTACTTAAACGTTGCAAACTCCCAAAAGCACAGTCCTTATAAAGGATAAAGGGTGAGACGTTTTCTGCAACAAATAAAGTCCAGTTGTTTTTGTATTGAGCACTTGTTCTGATTTTATCATGTCCTGGACGACTGAGAATCTTCACCAGCACAGTCCTTATACAAATATATTATTAGCTTATCATAAAACTTGGAACTCCTCTTGCACACGCAATTTAATTTTGTGCTATGTTTCTCAAATTGTTCTTTTTTTATGCTGCCGTTTAGAAATTTATTAATAATTCTCTGCTTAAATTGTCTTTTCAACTGTTATTGTTTATGTGTATTGTATGCCTTGTTATACTGTTTGTGTTATTTTCTTTTTGATTCAAAAAACAAAAAACTTTGGTCCAAATTTTTCCTGTACACACACATCGTGTTGTATATATCGTGATATATATATCGTTATCGTGATATAAAAAAGTCCATATCGTGATATATGATTTTTTCCATATCGCCCAGCACTAGGTGTTACTGTGCTCAATTGGCCTGCCAACTCTCCTGACCTGAACCCCAGAGAGAATCTGTGGATATTGTGAAGAGAAAGTTGAGAGACACAAGACCCAACACTCTGGATGAGTTTAAGGTCGCTATCGAAGCATCCTGGGCCTCCAGAACACCTCAGCAGTGCCACAGGCTGATTATCTCCATGCCACGCCGCTTTGAAGCAGTCATTTCTGCAAAAGGATTCCCGACCGAGTATTGAGTGCATAACTGAACATAATTATTTGAAGGTTGACGTTTTTTGTATTAAAAACACTTTTCTTTTATTGGTCGGATGAAATATGCTAATTTTTTGAGACATGAATTTTGGGTTTTCATGAGCTGTATGCCAAAATCATCAGTATTAAAACAATAAAAGACCTGAAATATTTCAGTTGGTGTGCAATGAATCTAAAATATATGAAAGTTTCATTTTTATGATTACATTATGGAAAACAATGGCCTTTATCACAATGGTTTCTTTTTTAGAAGGACCTGTACAGTAGTTCTTCTGGTGTTCAACCACCTGAAGGACTGAGGGCTCACTCTACCAGGAGGATTTCATCCTCCACAGCTCTGCACAGAGGGGTGTCTGTGAGGACATCTGCTCTGCGGCCTCACAGTCATCACCGACCCCCTACATCCGTTTTTATTTACGAGATGTCTCCAGCTCTTCGCTGACACATTCAGTTCTCTGAGTTATGTCAGAGTGATTTTTCACAGTCACACAACTATAAAAAAAAAAAAAAAGGAAAACAACAAGAAAAACAACACAGATTTGTTCTGTCATTATTTGTTGGGTGTTGTTTTGTATTCCTTCAAACAGGAAAATTCCTTCTTCCTCATTGGAAATGTTTCCTTTTCTTATTCCTCTATTGTCTGATATGAGTAAACATTCCTTCAGCTAAGGTCAGGCACAGAGGCTGCACGCCTGTAATCCAGTACGCACCAGGTACATGGATCAATGGTGCGTAATTACGCTTGAATAAAGAATGAGGTTTAGGCGGATGTCAGGGTGTTTATGGTTCTCGGACAGACCCAGTGAGGCATGGACCATTTCCTGCTCCGCCCTTTAAACCCATTAGCGACAGCTTTTAAAGGGCTACGCTTACACTCATAGAATCTGGAGTTACAATACGTAACCAACGTTTTTATGTCTATACTGTATTTTGATTTAACTTTATTTCGTATGTTGCTTTATGCATTGCCTGCTTTTCTGTTTGTACAGAACTTTGGTTGGCCTTGTGATTATTTTAAGTGCTCTATAAATAAAATGGTATGGCAAGGTATGGCAAAGGTTGCTCCTTGACCTCTGACCGTCATTGTAAGGGGACAAGTTGTTCCCCGACCTCTGAAGCGTGTGACCTCTGACCTTCATGCTTAAGTTGAAGGTGAAGAGCGACGGCACAGCGTTCTCCTTCAGCACTCGGTTGTTGCACTCCCTCTTGAAGCAGTCAGCGGTGAAATGCTGTGAGCAGATGTTGCTGTATTTTGTTGGCTTGAAGTTGTTCCTCCTCATGGCGGCGACCCATTTCCCACAAACATCCGGACGGGCCAGAGGAAACCTGACATGATCCAGGACCAAAACCAGGAAAAATACATTCAAAGCATTTCTGCTGGACTCGTCTGGGTCTACTTTGGTCTATATTATTTTATTGTACTCTATTAATCTCCAGTGTGTAAATTAATTCTCTGCATTTTTCCCATTGTACATGTGAGCACACCTAAGGCGCCCGGGGAGCAGCTGGGTTGGTTAAGGGCCTTGCTCAAGGGCCCAGAATAGGGAAAATGAGGGTGGAGGCAGGTGTGCGTTTCACCTTTTCCACCCACATTTTGTTGTTGTTGTTCAGTCCGGTAGTTTAACTGGGGTTGACCAATGACCCTCCTATCACAGGCCCACCCTCTCTAACCCTGCGCCACCACTCCCCAGCTGGTCTTACATCAAAACGTTTGGCTTGTTATCCAACTTCTGGTTTTTGTGACTTACTTTTTGAATTGTTTATTTACACATTTTCCACCCCAAAGAACTAAACTGCAATCTCTTCAATTATTTCAGAAATAATACTCTCGGAAATTTACTTCAGCTACTGGCTCTGCATATGTTTTCTTAAGCTACTTATAGCTTTGAGCTGCTATTCTGTTCTTTTCAGCTAAAGTTTGGTAAATTCAGCTTTTGTTTTTGTCCCTTAAGCTTTAAACTATTGATTTGCTACCTGTAACTTTAGCATTTATTTCTTTAGGAAAGGGAAGTCTGAGATTGCCATCAATGTACGTTTCCAAATAATGGCAAGATTAGTTCTCTGCATTTAACCCATCACATGTCACATACACCTGGGTGGAGCAATGGGCAGCTATGTGGGCACCCAGGGGTCAATTGGGGATTGGGCATCTTGCTCAAAGGCACCATGACATGGCTGGGAGTCGAACAGCGACTTTTTGTTCCCAGGTCGGATGCCCTGCCTCTGCCCCATCT